>OX421244.1:0-5000 GCA_949125135.1 Alcis repandata
CTAACCTAACCTAACCTAACCTAACCTAACCTAACCTAACCTAACCTAACCTAACCTAACCTAACCTAACCTAACCTAACCTAACCTAACCTAACCTAACCTAACCTAACCTAACCTAACCTAACCTAACCTAACCTAACCTAACCTAACCTAACCTAACCTAACCTAACCTAACCTAACCTAACCTAACCTAACCTAACCTAACCTAACCTAACCTAACCTAACCTAACCTAACCTAACCTAACCTAACCTAACCTAACCTAACCTAACCTAACCTAACCTAACCTAACCTAACCTAACCTAACCTAACCTAACCTAACCTAACCTAACCTAACCTAACCTAACCTAACCTAACCTAACCTAACCTAACCTAACCTAACCTAACCTAACCTAACCTAACCTAACCTAACCTAACCTAACCTAACCTAACCTAACCTAACCTAACCTAACCTAACCTAACCTAACCTAACCTAACCTAACCTAACCTAACCTAACCTAACCTAACCTAACCTAACCTAACCTAACCTAACCTAACCTAACCTAACCTAACCTAACCTAACCTAACCTAACCTAACCTAACCTAACCTAACCTAACCTAACCTAACCTAACCTAACCTAACCTAACCTAACCTAACCTAACCTAACCTAACCTAACCTAACCTAACCTAACCTAACCTAACCTAACCTAACCTAACCTAACCTAACCTAACCTAACCTAACCTAACCTAACCTAACCTAACCTAACCTAACCTAACCTAACCTAACCTAACCTAACCTAACCTAACCTAACCTAACCTAACCTAACCTAACCTAACCTAACCTAACCTAACCTAACCTAACCTAACCTAACCTAACCTAACCTAACCTAACCTAACCTAACCTAACCTAACCTAACCTAACCTAACCTAACCTAACCTAACCTAACCTAACCTAACCTAACCTAACCTAACCTAACCTAACCTAACCTAACCTAACCTAACCTAACCTAACCTAACCTAACCTAACCTAACCTAACCTAACCTAACCTAACCTAACCTAACCTAACCTAACCTAACCTAACCTAACCTAACCTAACCTAACCTAACCTAACCTAACCTAACCTAACCTAACCTAACCTAACCTAACCTAACCTAACCTAACCTAACCTAACCTAACCTAACCTAACCTAACCTAACCTAACCTAACCTAACCTAACCTAACCTAACCTAACCTAACCTAACCTAACCTAACCTAACCTAACCTAACCTAACCTAACCTAACCTAACCTAACCTAACCTAACCTAACCTAACCTAACCTAACCTAACCTAACCTAACCTAACCTAACCTAACCTAACCTAACCTAACCTAACCTAACCTAACCTAACCTAACCTAACCTAACCTAACCTAACCTAACCTAACCTAACCTAACCTAACCTAACCTAACCTAACCTAACCTAACCTAACCTAACCTAACCTAACCTAACCTAACCTAACCTAACCTAACCTAACCTAACCTAACCTAACCTAACCTAACCTAACCTAACCTAACCTAACCTAACCTAACCTAACCTAACCTAACCTAACCTAACCTAACCTAACCTAACCTAACCTAACCTAACCTAACCTAACCTAACCTAACCTAACCTAACCTAACCTAACCTAACCTAACCTAACCTAACCTAACCTAACCTAACCTAACCTAACCTAACCTAACCTAACCTAACCTAACCTAACCTAACCTAACCTAACCTAACCTAACCTAACCTAACCTAACCTAACCTAACCTAACCTAACCTAACCTAACCTAACCTAACCTAACCTAACCTAACCTAACCTAACCTAACCTAACCTAACCTAACCTAACCTAACCTAACCTAACCTAACCTAACCTAACCTAACCTAACCTAACCTAACCTAACCTAACCTAACCTAACCTAACCTAACCTAACCTAACCTAACCTAACCTAACCTAACCTAACCTAACCTAACCTAACCTAACCTAACCTAACCTAACCTAACCTAACCTAACCTAACCTAACCTAACCTAACCTAACCTAACCTAACCTAACCTAACCTAACCTAACCTAACCTAACCTAACCTAACCTAACCTAACCTAACCTAACCTAACCTAACCTAACCTAACCTAACCTAACCTAACCTAACCTAACCTAACCTAACCTAACCTAACCTAACCTAACCTAACCTAACCTAACCTAACCTAACCTAACCTAACCTAACCTAACCTAACCTAACCTAACCTAACCTAACCTAACCTAACCTAACCTAACCTAACCTAACCTAACCTAACCTAACCTAACCTAACCTAACCTAACCTAACCTAACCTAACCTAACCTAACCTAACCTAACCTAACCTAACCTAACCTAACCTAACCTAACCTAACCTAACCTAACCTAACCTAACCTAACCTAACCTAACCTAACCTAACCTAACCTAACCTAACCTAACCTAACCTAACCTAACCTAACCTAACCTAACCTAACCTAACCTAACCTAACCTAACCTAACCTAACCTAACCTAACCTAACCTAACCTAACCTAACCTAACCTAACCTAACCTAACCTAACCTAACCTAACCTAACCTAACCTAACCTAACCTAACCTAACCTAACCTAACCTAACCTAACCTAACCTAACCTAACCTAACCTAACCTAACCTAACCTAACCTAACCTAACCTAACCTAACCTAACCTAACCTAACCTAACCTAACCTAACCTAACCTAACCTAACCTAACCTAACCTAACCTAACCTAACCTAACCTAACCTAACCTAACCTAACCTAACCTAACCTAACCTAACCTAACCTAACCTAACCTAACCTAACCTAACCTAACCTAACCTAACCTAACCTAACCTAACCTAACCTAACCTAACCTAACCTAACCTAACCTAACCTAACCTAACCTAACCTAACCTAACCTAACCTAACCTAACCTAACCTAACCTAACCTAACCTAACCTAACCTAACCTAACCTAACCTAACCTAACCTAACCTAACCTAACCTAACCTAACCTAACCTAACCTAACCTAACCTAACCTAACCTAACCTAACCTAACCTAACCTAACCTAACCTAACCTAACCTAACCTAACCTAACCTAACCTAACCTAACCTAACCTAACCTAACCTAACCTAACCTAACCTAACCTAACCTAACCTAACCTAACCTAACCTAACCTAACCTAACCTAACCTAACCTAACCTAACCTAACCTAACCTAACCTAACCTAACCTAACCTAACCTAACCTAACCTAACCTAACCTAACCTAACCTAACCTAACCTAACCTAACCTAACCTAACCTAACCTAACCTAACCTAACCTAACCTAACCTAACCTAACCTAACCTAACCTAACCTAACCTAACCTAACCTAACCTAACCTAACCTAACCTAACCTAACCTAACCTAACCTAACCTAACCTAACCTAACCTAACCTAACCTAACCTAACCTAACCTAACCTAACCTAACCTAACCTAACCTAACCTAACCTAACCTAACCTAACCTAACCTAACCTAACCTAACCTAACCTAACCTAACCTAACCTAACCTAACCTAACCTAACCTAACCTAACCTAACCTAACCTAACCTAACCTAACCTAACCTAACCTAACCTAACCTAACCTAACCTAACCTAACCTAACCTAACCTAACCTAACCTAACCTAACCTAACCTAACCTAACCTAACCTAACCTAACCTAACCTAACCTAACCTAACCTAACCTAACCTAACCTAACCTAACCTAACCTAACCTAACCTAACCTAACCTAACCTAACCTAACCTAACCTAACCTAACCTAACCTAACCTAACCTAACCTAACCTAACCTAACCTAACCTAACCTAACCTAACCTAACCTAACCTAACCTAACCTAACCTAACCTAACCTAACCTAACCTAACCTAACCTCCGAGAGACCTGTCAGACGCCGACAACGACGAACATCGCAGAGTCAGAACTGATGCGAACACAGTTAATGAGGGGCAGCAAGATGGACTTGGTGAACCACCATTTACACTTGCCGAGCTGAACACTGCGATGCACACCTTCAACCCGAAAAAAGCACCCGGAGCAGACGGATTCACTTCCGACATTTGTCAACAGGCCATCACCAATGACCCTGATCTCTTTGTTGGAATCCTGAACAAATGCCTGGAACTTGGCCACTTCCCCGAACCATGGAAAGAAGCCACAGTGGTAATACTGCGGAAACCTGGTAAGGACAAATACACAGTCCCCAAGTCATATAGACCAATAGGACTACTACCAGTGTTAGGGAAAGTCTTTGAAAAGATGGTAATTACCCGAGTCAAGTTCTACTTACTGCCAAGGATGAGTACTCGCCAGTTCGGGTTCACGCCCCAGAAAAGCACCGAGGACTCCCTCTATACTCTAATGCAATACATCTACAAAAAGCTAGACCATAAAAAGATAGTTACAATGGTATCGTTGGATATAGAGGGAGCCTTCGACAGCGCATGGTGGCCAATGATTAGAGTCCGACTGGCAGAGGAAAGGTGTCCAATAGACTTGAGGAGGGTGATAGACAGCTACTTACAAAATCGGAAAGTAAGACTAAGATACGCGGGTGAGGAAGTGGTCAAGGAAACGGAAAAGGGCTGTGTTCAGGGTTCCATCGGGGGACCGACATTGTGGAACCTGCTACTAGATCCGCTTCTGAAGGAACTGGAAAGGAGAAAAGTCTACGTACAGGCGTTTGCGGATGACGTGGTCCTTGTCTTCGATGGGGAGACCGCGCAGCAGATCCAGGCGCAGGCCAATGCCACGCTAGAACATGTTCGGGCGTGGGGTGTCAGGAATAAACTAAAATTCGCACCGCATAAGACCATGGGTATGGTAATAACCAGAAAATTAAAACACGACACCCCACGCCTGAACATGGGAGGCGTTGACATTGGCATGTGCAAAGAGATCAAGCTGCTAGGTCTCACCATCGACGAAAAGTTGACTTTTAACGCTCACACCG
>OX421244.1:10000-22500 GCA_949125135.1 Alcis repandata
GAGTTGAGGTGGAGAGAATCAGGAAAGCGAAAGATAGAAAAGTAATTGTAGGATGCAGGACCGAGGAGGAGAGGAGAAAGGTAAAGGAGAGACTGACCCAAGCCAGAGAACTAAATGTCGAAGATGTAAAAAATAAAGACCCCCTGGTGATCCTTAGGGACGTCCTACAACATAATAGTGATGAGGATGTGTTGAAGGCCCTAAGGACCCAAAACAAGGGACTCTTCAGGGACATTGGAAAGGACGAGGACAGGGCGGAAATAGCCTACAAAAAACGCACCAGAAACCCGCACACTTGCCATATAGTACTGAGGGTCTCTCCGAAGCTGTGGCAACACTTGACCCAAACCGAGGCAGTGCACATAGACCTGCAGCGAGTACGAGTGGCTGACCAGTCGCCATTGGTTCAGTGCTCGCTCTGCCTCGGTTACGGGCACGGCCGGCGTTTCTGCAAAGAGACGCTGGAGAAGTGTAGCCACTGCGGAGGCCCTCACCTAAAGACGCAGTGTGCGGACTGGCTCGCCGGTGCGACCCCATTCTGCTGCAACTGTGCACACGCCAAGCTGGACAAGACTGAGCACAATGCTTTTAGCCAGGAGTGCGCCATCAGGCGAAAATGGGACGCACTGGCTAGAGCCGCAGTAGCGTACTGCTAAGGTGGTCCCCGGTGGAAATCCTGCACCAGCCAATGCAAAGCCATATCTCGTAGCCCAAGCCAACTTGCGTAGAAAGGCACATGCAACTGATGAACTGATGCTTGAGGCCCATAACAAGAGAATGGCTTTCGCACTGCTCCAGGAGCCATATATCGGCGGGATAGGTCGAGTGAAGAATTACAGGGGCGCGAGGATCTTCCAAAGCACGAAACTGGGTGACGGTCCAATCAAAGCGGCTATTGCTGTCTTCGATTCCGATTTGGACGTCATCCAGTTCCCTGAATTTACCACACCGAACATCGCTGTGGTAAAGATCAGGACTAGTGCATGGGAGATCCTCGTCGTGTCCTTCTACCTCGAACCATACCCGAAACCGATAGAGCCATACCTGGAGCAGCTGGGCAGGATAAGGGCGCATTTCCACCAAGACATAATTATGGGGGGGGACACAAATTCCAAAAACCCTTGGTGGGGCAGTCCAACGGTGAATGATAGAGGAGAGGAAATGGCAGGAGCGATAGAAGACATGGGCTTGCAGGTACTCAACAACGACCACACCACCCCTACATTTTTCACCATCAGGGGTGGCAAAACCTACAGCAGTTTTGTAGACGTGACGGCATGCACACCGGAGCTGCTGAGCTTGATTGAAGACTGGCACCTCGACGAAGGCATGACGAGCTCGGACCACAACACCATCATATTTAAAATTAGAAAAACTAGAGCAAAGGGTATTAGTATAAGTAGAACAACGCGAATCTTTAACAGTAAAAAAGCTAACTGGAGCCACTTCCATGAGGAAGTGACTCGGTTGCTAGTAGCTAATAATTTAAATAAGGACGAAATTAGAATAATTACAAATAAAACAGATCTGGAAAATAAAATAAAATCATACACAAATTTAATATTAGAATCATGCAATAATACAATACCTAAATTAAAATCAAAAAATGAAATAAACTTACCCTGGTGGTCCGACGAGCTCGCCAAGCTGAAGAAGGAGGCAGCCACGAAGAAGCGAAGAATCCGGTGGGCAGCGCCAGTCCGCAGAGAAAAGGTCGTCGCTGAGTACCTGCAAGCAAAAGAAAATTATGAAATGGAAGCAAAAAGGGCTCAAATTCGGAGTTGGAAGGAGTTTTGCGGTAAGCAGGATAGGGAGGGATTATGGGAGGGCATCTACAGGGTGATAGGAAGGACTGCGAAGCGGCACGAGGATCTGCCACTCATGAGGGACGGAAGGGTGAGTGACGCGAAGGAATCGGTCAGGATGTTGGCGGAGACCTTCTACCCGGAGGACTCCGAGAGCGAGGACAATGCAGACCACCGACATACCAGGAATTTAGCTACCCAAGTAAACAGCAATCATGATGGACCACATGACCCGCTGTTTACCCTGGAAGAACTAAGGGAGTCGGTGGAAAGCTTTAATCCTAAAAAAGCCCCGGGAGCAGATGGTTTTACCGCCGACATCTGCAGACACGCCATCTACAGAGACCCCCAACTTTTCCTCGAAATGGCAAACAAATGCCTCGAGCTGGGATACTTTCCCATCATCTGGAAGGAGGCCACAGTGATAGTCCTCCGGAAGCCGGGGAAGGAGGACTACACCAACCCCAAATCATATAGACCCATCGGGCTCCTTCCAGTGATGGGAAAGATCCTAGAAAAGATGATAGTGGGGAGATTAAAGTGGCATCTGATAAAAAAGATGAGTACTCGCCAGTACGGCTTTATGCCCCAAAGAAGCACCGAAGACTCCCTCTATGACCTAATGCAGCATATACAGGCTAAGCTGAGCCAGAAAAAACTGCTCACAATGGTATCGCTGGACATAGAGGGAGCCTTCGATAGCGCTTGGTGGCCCGCCATCAAAGTACGACTGGCTGAGGAACAGTGTCCTATCAATATCAGAAGGCTGATCGACAGTTATCTCCAGGACCGCAACGTCAGCGTAAGGTATGCAGGCGAAGAGTACTCGAAGAGCACTAATAAGGGGTGCGTCCAGGGATCCATAGGAGGACCAATCCTGTGGAACCTTCTCCTGGACCCCCTTCTTAGAGGCCTGGAAAAAAGAGGAGACTACGCCCAAGCATTTGCTGACGATGTGGTCCTGGTGTTTGACGGCGAGACTGCTCTGGAAGTCCAGACACAAGCCAATGCCGCTCTCGCCTATGTTCGGGAGTGGGGTGTCAAAAATAAGCTGAAATTCGCTCCGCAAAAAACCAACGCTATGGTGATCACGCGGAAGCTGAAGCATGACACCCCCCTCCTGAGAATGGGCGGGATCGACATTGGCATGTCAACGGAGATTAAGCTTCTGGGGGTCACGATTGACGAGAAGCTTACTTGGAACAGCCACGTCTCTAACGCTTGTAAAAAAGCAACAAATATTTACAAGCAGCTGTCAACTGCAGCCAAAGTAAGCTGGGGTCTCCACCCAGAGGTCGTGCGAGTTATTTACACCGCAGTGGTGGAGCCGGTGGTTATGTACGCGGCAAGCGTCTGGGCTCCGGCGACGAAGAAATTGGGCATCCAGAGGCAGTTAAACGCCGTTCAGAGGGGTTTTGCACAGAAATTGTGCAAAGCCTATCGCACGGTCTCCCTAAACTCGGCACTGGTGCTGGCTGGGATACTACCCCTCGACCTCCGAATACAAGAGGCAGCCGCCCTGTATGAGGCGAAGAGGGGGGTACCCCAGCCGGTACTAGGAGATGGGGAGATCGAGCGGCGAACGGCGTTTACTAACACTCCTCACCCAGCGGAACATATGAGCCTGCAATTCACATGCTTGGCAGACCAACAAGACGTCGATAGGAACAGCGGTCAAGCAGTACAAATTTTTACGGACGGCAGCAAGATTGAAGGTAAGGTCGGAGCAGCATTGTCTCTTTGGAGGGATGCTGCCGAAACCAAAACCCTAAAACTGAAGCTGTCGTCCTACTGCACGGTCTACCAAGCAGAATTGCTGGCCATATGTAAGGCTACCGAGGAGGCGCTTGGATGCCCAAAGACCAGTTTCGGAGTCTACAGCGACTCAAGGTCGTCCCTCGAAACTGTCGTCAACAGCTGCTCTCTCCATCCCCTCGCAGTCCAAATCCGCAGCAACTTGAAAAAGTGTCACAAGTTGGACAAAAAAGTTGAGCTTTTTTGGGTGAAAGCACACGCGGGTCTCGAGGGGAATGAGAGAGCAGACGAGTTGGCCAAGGAGGCGGCCTTGAAACTGAAGACCAAACCCAACTATGACAAATGTCCGATTTCATTCGTCAAGCGCCAAATCCGTATGGACGCGCTTGACGAATGGAATCGGAGATATAAGTCAGGGGACACGGCAGCCACCACAAAGCTATTCTTGCCTGATGCAGTCTCGGCCTTTAAAATCGTCAGGAAAATGGAAGTCTCCAACATCACCACACAGATTCTTACGGGGCACGGCGGGTTCTCCGAGTACTTGCATCGATTCAAGTGCAAGGAGAACCCCTCGTGCATCTGTGACCCTGAAAAGGCCGAGACTGTAGCTCACATCATAGCGGAATGCCCTGCCTATGGCAAGGAACGGTTCGACTTCGAACAGATAACACGGGAAAAGGTAGATGTCAGTAATTTCAGCGAAATAATGTCAAATGATAAAATAAGAGATAGATTTATAGAGTATTGTAAGGAAATAGCCAATAAAGTAATAAATAGGAACAAATAGATAAATAAGTTTAATTGAATAGCTATATCGTGAGATAAAGCTATATCAATAATATAAATAAAAGTAAGATAAAAAATTAAAAAAAAAACATAAAAAACAAAACTTTATATATAAAAAAAATAAGTAGCATAGGATAGATATATACAGTAAAATATTTAGCTAGTTTTTATAAAATAAGTAGCATAGGATAGATAGAAACAGTAAAATATTTAGCTCGTCCATAAGTATGTGTGAGGGTAGGAATGGGAAGTAGTACGGGGGAAATCGTGTAACTTAAGGTTCTTTGAATCGTAAGTATGCACGTAACATAGTGGGGGTCGCAAACTGGGGTTAGTAGAATAAATAGAAGTTAAAATGTTTAGTCAAAAATATAAATATATAATTAATATCACATCTTAAATCTTAATTAACTTAACTATTTTTTGTTTTCTTTAAAATAAATGTAAACTAAATTAGAAATCTTGGAGAAATTTGGAATAAACTTTATATGATACAAATGAAACAATACCTAAAAAAGGTCCCTGAAAAGCTCGGGGGAAACAGCGGAGGAGGCCGGCTTAAAAAAAAAAAAAAAAAAAAAACCTAACCTAACCTAACCTAACCTAACCTAACCTAACCTAACCTAACCTAACCTAACCTAACCTAACCTAACCTAACCTAACCTAACCTAACCTAACCTAACCTAACCTAACCTAACCTAACCTAACCTAACCTAACCTAACCTAACCTAACCTAACCTAACCTAACCTAACCTAACCTAACCTAACCTAACCTAACCTAACCTAACCTAACCTAACCTAACCTAACCTAACCTAACCTAACCTAACCTAACCTAACCTAACCTAACCTAACCTAACCTAACCTAACCTAACCTAACCTAACCTAACCTAACCTAACCTAACCTAACCTAACCTAACCTAACCTAACCTAACCTAACCTAACCTAACCTAACCTAACCTAACCTAACCTAACCTAACCTAACCTAACCTAACCTAACCTAACCTAACCTAACCTAACCTAACCTAACCTAACCTAACCTAACCTAACCTAACCTAACCTAACCTAACCTAACCTAACCTAACCTAACCTAACCTAACCAACGCTTGACCCGAACCGAGGCAGTGCACATAGACCTGCAGCGAGTACGAGTGGCTGACCAGTCGCCATTGGTTCAGTGCTCGCTCTGCCTCGGTTACGGGCACGGCCGGCGTTTCTGCAAAGAGACGCTGGAGAAGTGTAGCCACTGCGGAGGCCCTCACCTAAAGACGCAGTGTGCGGACTGGCTCGCCGGTGCGACCCCATTCTGCTGCAACTGTGCGCACGCAAAGCTGGACAAGACTGAGCACAATGCTTTTAGCCAGGAGTGCGCCATCAGGCGAAAATGGGACGCACTGGCTAGAGCCGCAGTAGCGTACTGCTAAGGTGGTCCCCGGTGGAAATCCTGCACCAGCCAATGCGAAGCCATATCTCGTAGCCCAAGCCAACTTGCGAAGAAAGGCACATGCAACTGACGAACTGATGCTTGAGGCTCATAACAAGAGAATGGCCTTCGCACTGCTCCAGGAGCCATATATCGGAGGGATAGGTCGAGTGAAGAATTACAGGGGCGCGAGGATCTTCCAAAGCACGAAGCCGGGTGACGGTCCAATCAAAGCGGCTATTGCTGTCTTCGATCCCGATTTGGACGTCATCCAGTTCCCCGAATTTACCACACCGAACATCGCGGTGGTAAAGATCAGGACTAGTGCATGGGAGATCCTCGTCGTGTCCTTCTACCTCGAACCATACCCGAAACCGATAGAGCCATACCTGGAGCAGTTGGGCAGGATAAGAGCGCATTTCCGCCAAGACATCATAATGGGGGGGGACACAAACTCAAAAAACCCATGGTGGGGTAGTCCAACGGTGAATGATAGAGGAGAGGAAATGGCAGGAGCGATAGAAGACATGGGCTTGCAGGTACTCAACAACGACCACACCACCCCTACATTTTTCACCATCAGGGGTGGCAAAACCTACAGCAGTTTTGTAGACGTGACGGCATGCACACCGGAGCTGCTGAGCTTGATTGAAGACTGGCACCTCGACGAAGGCATGACGAGCTCGGACCACAACACCATCATATTTAAAATTAGAAAAACTAGAGCAAAGGGTATTAGTATAAGTAGAACAACGCGAATCTTTAACAGTAAAAAAGCTAACTGGAGCCACTTCCATGAGGAAGTGACTCGGTTGCTAGTAGCTAATAATTTAAATAGGGACGAAATTAGAATAATTACAAATAAAACAGATCTGGAAAATAAAATAAAATCATACACAAATTTAATATTAGAATCATGCAATAATACAATACCTAAATTAAAGTCAAAAAATGAAATAAACTTACCCTGGTGGTCCGACGAGCTCGCCAAGCTGAAGAAGGAGGCAGCCACGAAGAAGCGAAGAATCCGGTGGGCAGCGCCAGTCCGCAGAGAAAAGGTCGTCGCTGAGTACCTGCAAGCAAAAGAAAATTATGAAATGGAAGCAAAAAGGGCTCAAATTCGGAGTTGGAAGGAGTTTTGCGGTAAGCAGGATAGGGAGGGATTATGGGAGGGCATCTACAGGGTGATAGGAAGGACTGCAAAGCGGCACGAGGATCTGCCACTCATGAGGGACGGAAGGGTGAGTGACGCGAAGGAATCGGTCAGGATGTTGGCGGAGACCTTCTACCCGGAGGACTCCGAGAGCGAGGACAATGCAGACCACCGACATACCAGGAATTTAGCTACCCAAGTAAACAGCAATCATGATGGACCACATGACCCGCTGTTTACCCTGGAAGAACTAAGGGAGTCGGTGGAAAGCTTTAATCCTAAAAAAGCCCCGGGAGCAGATGGTTTTACCGCCGACATCTGCAGACACGCCATCTACAGAGACCCCCAACTTTTCCTCGAAATGGCAAACAAATGCCTCGAGCTGGGATACTTTCCCATCATCTGGAAGGAGGCCACAGTGATAGTCCTCCGGAAGCCGGGGAAGGAGGACTACACCAACCCCAAATCATATAGACCCATCGGGCTCCTTCCAGTGATGGGAAAGATCCTAGAAAAGATGATAGTGGGGAGATTAAAGTGGCATCTGATAAAAAGGATGAGTACTCGCCAGTACGGCTTTATGCCCCAAAGAAGCACCGAAGACTCCCTCTATGACCTAATGCAGCATATACAGGCTAAGCTGAGCCAGAAAAAACTGCTCACAATGGTATCGCTGGACATAGAGGGAGCCTTCGATAGCGCTTGGTGGCCCGCCATCAAAGTACGACTGGCTGAGGAACAGTGTCCTATCAATATCAGAAAGCTGATCGACAGTTATCTCCAGGACCGCAACGTCAGCGTAAGGTATGCAGGCGAAGAGTACTCGAAGAGCACTAATAAGGGGTGCGTCCAGGGATCCATAGGAGGACCAATCCTGTGGAACCTTCTCCTGGACCCCCTTCTTAGAGGCCTGGAAAAAAGAGGAGACTACGCCCAAGCATTTGCTGACGATGTGGTCCTGGTGTTTGACGGCGAGACTGCTCTGGAAGTCCAGACACAAGCCAATGCCGCTCTCGCCTATGTTCGGGAGTGGGGTGTCAAAAATAAGCTGAAATTCGCTCCGCAAAAAACCAACGCTATGGTGATCACTCGGAAGCTGAAGCATGACACCCCCCTCCTGAAAATGGGCGGGATCGACATTGGCATGTCAACGGAGATTAAGCTTCTGGGGGTCACGATTGACGAGAAGCTTACTTGGAACAGCCACGTCTCTAACGCTTGTAAAAAAGCAACAAATATTTACAAGCAGCTGTCAACTGCAGCCAAAGTAAGCTGGGGTCTCCACCCAGAGGTCGTGCGAGTTATTTACACCGCAGTGGTGGAGCCGGTGGTTATGTACGCGGCAAGCGTCTGGGCTCCGGCGACGAAGAAATTGGGCATCCAGAGGCAGTTAAACGCCGTTCAGAGGGGTTTTGCACAGAAATTGTGCAAAGCCTATCGCACGGTCTCCCTAAACTCGGCACTGGTGCTGGCTGGGATACTACCCCTCGACCTCCGAATACAAGAGGCAGCCGCCCTGTATGAGGCGAAGAGGGGGGTACCCCAGCCGGTACTAGGAGATGGGGAGATCGAGCGACGAACGGCGTTTACTAACACTCCTCACCCAGCGGAACATATGAGCCTGCAATTCACATGCTTGGCAGACCAACAAGACGTCGATAGGAACAGCGGTCAAGCAGTACAAATTTTTACGGACGGCAGCAAGATTGAAGGTAAGGTCGGAGCAGCATTGTCTCTTTGGAGGGATGCTGCCGAAACCAAAACCCTAAAACTGAAGCTGTCGTCCTACTGCACGGTCTACCAAGCAGAATTGCTGGCCATATGTAAGGCTACCGAGGAGGCGCTTGGATGCCCAAAGACCAGTTTCGGAGTCTACAGCGACTCAAGGTCGTCCCTCGAAACTGTCGTCAACAGCTGCTCTCTCCATCCCCTCGCAGTCCAAATCCGCAGCAACTTGAAAAAGTGTCACAAGTTGGACAAAAAAGTTGAGCTTTTTTGGGTGAAAGCACACGCGGGTCTCGAGGGGAATGAGAGAGCAGACGAGTTGGCCAAGGAGGCGGCCTTGAAACTGAAGACCAAACCCAACTATGACAAATGTCCGATTTCATTCGTCAAGCGCCAAATCCGTATGGACGCGCTTGACGAATGGAATCGGAGATATAAGTCAGGGGACACGGCAGCCACCACAAAGCTATTCTTGCCTGATGCAGTCTCGGCCTTTAAAATCGTCAGGAAAATGGAAGTCTCGAACATCACCACACAGATTCTTACGGGGCACGGCGGGTTCTCCGAGTACTTGCATCGATTCAAGTGCAAGGAGAACCCCTCGTGCATCTGTGACCCTGAAAAGGCCGAGACTGTAGCTCACATCATAGCGGAATGCCCTGCCTATGGCAAGGAACGGTTCGACTTCGAACAGATAACACGGGAAAAGGTAGATGTCAGTAATTTCAGCGAAATAATGTCAAATGATAAAATAAGAGATAGATTTATAGAGTATTGTAAGGAAATAGCCAATAAAGTAATAAATAGGAACAAATAGATAAATAAGTTTAATTGAATAGCTATATCGTGAGATAAAGCTATATCAATAATATAAATAAAAGTAAGATAAAAAATTAAAAAACATAAAAAACAAAACTTTATATATAAAAAAATAAGTAGCATAGGATAGATATAATAAACAGTAAAATATTTAGCTAGTTTTTATAAAATAAGTAGCATAGGATAGATATAAACAGTAAAATATTTAGCTCGTCCATAAGTATGTGTGAGGGTAAGAATGGGAAGTAGTACGGGGGAAATCGTGTAACTTAAGGTTCTTTGAATCGTAAGTATGCACGTAACATAGTGGGGGTCGCAAACTGGGGTTAGTAGAATAAATAGAAGTTAAAATGTTTAATCAAAAATATAAATATATAATTAATATCATATCTTAAATCATTAAATTAACTTAACTATTTTTTGTTTTCTTTAAAATAAATGTAAACTAAATTAGAAATCTTGGAGAAATTTGGAATAAACTTAATATGATACAAATGAAAAAAAAAAAAAAAAAAAAAAAAAAAAAAAAAAAAAAAAAAAAAAAAAAAAAAAAAAAAAAAAAAAAAAAACCTAACCTAACCTAACCTAACCTAACCTAACCTAACCTAACCTAACCTAACCTAACCTAACCTAACCTAACCTAACCTAACCTAACCTAACCTAACCTAACCTAACCTAACCTAACCTAACCTAACCTAACCTAACCTAACCTAACCTAACCTAACCTAACCTAACCTAACCTAACCTAACCTAACCTAACCTAACCTAACCTAACCTAACCTAACCTAACCTAACCTAACCTAACCTAACCTAACCTAACCTAACCTAACCTAACCTAACCTAACCTAACCTAACCTAACCTAACCTAACCTAACCTAACCTAACCTAACCTAACCTAACCTAACCTAACCTAACCTAACCTAACCTAACCGGATTTTAAAGTCTCTAAAATATTGACTAATTGTTGAGTGTGACACGTCGCTGTAACCGGCTCGACGTCTCCTCGACGAACCTGCAACAGAAAAGGACACGTTTAGTACAATTTTTTGGAATTAACATCATTTTTCTTCAAAATTTTTGAAAACTTTGAAAAATCGTAGCGTCTTCAAAATTTAGTTCGGAATTTTTCTTTTATTTTATTCGTGCTCAGCAGGCTTGCGCGCGTCGCGCTGCATACTTAGATTTAGTTTTTTGTTAATTTTTGTTAAATTTTTGACTTAGAAAAATTCGACCGAGGTGATGTAAGGAACGTCGTTTCCCAGTACATTTGGATTTTAAAGTCTCTAAAATATTGACTAATTGTTGAGTGTGACACGTCGCTGTAACCGGCTCGACGTCTCCTCGACGAACCTGCAACAGAAAAGGACACGTTTAGTACAATTTTTTGGAATTAACATCATTTTTCTTCAAAATTTTTGAAAACTTTGAAAAATCGTAGCGTCTTCAAAATTTAGTTCGGAATTTTTCTTTTATTTTATTCGTGCTCAGCAGGCTTGCGCGCGTCGCGCTGCATACTTAGATTTAGTTTTTTGTTAATTTTTGTTAAATTTTTGACTTAGAAAAATTCGACCGAGGTGATGTAAGGAACGTCGTTTCCCAGTACATTTGGATTTTAAAGTCTCTAAAATATTGACTAATTGTTGAGTGTGACACGTCGCTGTAACCGGCTCGACGTCTCCTCGACGAACCTGCAACAGAAAAGGACACGTTTAGTACAATTTTTTGGAATTAACATCATTTTTCTTCAAAATTTTTGAAAACTTTGAAAAATCGTAGCGTCTTCAAAATTTAGTTCGGAATTTTTCTTTTATTTTATTCGTGCTCAGCAGGCTTGCGCGCGTCGCGCTGCATACTTAGATTTAGTTTTTTTCCACCGCCATCCCCCGCCCACCCACCCTGGGTCCCGTTAACTTAGGGAGGTGAGGTTTTTTGGGGAAATATTTTTATTTATATTTTAAAATTCTTTGTTTTTGTGCTGTTTGTTTTGCTTGGAGGATCCGTCGGTTATTTTTATAACTTTTACAAATTGACACATTTTATTTTGACAACCGACGCCCTCCAAGCAAACATGATTAGGACTCCGGCGAAGGCCGAAGCTCAGGATCCCACCCGCGGGGTTGCGATGGTCACCAGGAACTCTGGGCCCCCACCACTAAATGTCCGGAAGAGCTCCGGCGATTCTGGATCGCCGGACCCAAAAGGAGGCCTCAAGGCGGTGCCCTCAAGGCCAAAAGCGGGAGGTGTGCGCACGGTCTTAGCAGCCGAGGCAAGCCCGCCGAGGCCTCCTGAACGTCCCATCTCCGACATGGTGGCGGAGGCCCGGTCCTGCGTGACCAGCGCAAAGGTCCACCTCTCCAACTCCGGGAACATAAAGAGAGAAATAAAAACTGGCGTGACCAAGGCTCTTGATCGGCTCTTCCAGATCGTTAAGGAGGCTGACAAGGCTGACACGGTCAAGAGCCTTGATCCCGTCATAGAATTAGCACTGCAGACTGGTGCGAAGGAGTTGAGAGACGGCCAAGAGGCTTCTACAGTGTCTTTTGCAATTTTCTCCATGCAAAAGACACTGAAGAAACACATGGACCTAATCATCGACAATACCGCGCGGGTGGCGTCGCTAAACGAGGCCCTTCTGGAACGTAACCTTGCTGCGGGAGGAAACAATGACATACAGACGGAGAGCATCGGGAAGCTCTTGGGTGAGGTGCAGGGTCTGCGCCAGACGACTGAGGCAACGGAGAGGAAGGTTTCCTCGCTGCAGGAGACCATCCCCTCTTATGCCGAAGTGCTGGCCAGACCTACTGCAGCAATGCCACCTGTCGAGCTCTGCCCGAGGCACTCTGTCATTGTGTCCTCCGGCAGCGAGAAGGATACTAGTGACGATGTACTCGGGAAGGTCCGAGAAACACTCGAAGCCAAGACCACCGGGCTTCAAGTCACTAGGGTCCAAAAAGTTAAGAACCAGAAGGTGGTCCTGAGCTGCGCCAGCAAGGCGGAATTAAAAAGGGTGACGGACAAGATAGCGTCCAACAA
>OX421244.1:27500-55000 GCA_949125135.1 Alcis repandata
GCTACTGCGCCGGCCCACATCTCCGGGCAAACTGTCCAGTATACGCGGCGGGCGAGACTGCAACATGCCGCAACTGCAGGTCGGCGAAGTACCCCAATATCAGCCACAACGCTTTCGACGGAGAGTGCCCAGTACGTAAGCGATGGGACGCCATTGCCAGATCTAGCGTGGCGTACTGCTGACGTACCGGGCACTCTAGTCAACACCGTCGAAATGACGACGCCTGCGCACACTAGTGAGCTCGTGCGGGTTTTAGGAATGACGAAGGTGAAGTTTTTGCGTGCTGAGCTACCCCCGCACGCACTCTATCCTGAGTGCGGGTGTGACTCAGCATGTAAAAGCAGGAAAAAAATGGCTGATGCAACCACTCGATTGCTACCAAAGTGCCCACAACACAACGCGTGCGGATGCGACCTGAAACCTTCAGCAAGCATTACGCCGACCGGACTCCTATTCTGTGTAATGATGGACGGGCAAGGTTTCAGGCCGAACCAGCATGCTGCCGGCACTGAGGTAGCACAAGTTGACGGGCAAGACATAGGGCAGAATGACACTGAGTGTCACGCTGCTCTATTCAAGGTGATGAAAGATGGGGGAGGTGCGTGCAACACCTAATTCTTAAGAATCAGGAGTATGCACACACGCGGAAAAGTAGTAAAGAAGTGAGATAAATGTTGTGTCGCCAAATTCTAGTCAAATCACCTAATCATTTTATTATATTATTTTACAATTATTATTTTAATTTTATATAGCATTGACAATTAATTATTTTACTATTTTACCTATGTATATTAATTTTAAGTTTTTATATACATAATCAAAACAGACAAATTTATATGTATGAAAGCATTTAATTCACTGTATTTGTTATTCAAATATACACCTTACTTTTTATTGACGTGAAATTATACAATTTTAATAATTATGATAATCATTTATGTTGTTCTAATACAATTTTATTTTATACTAATTCAACTCAATTTTACTATACAAATTTTTACTTTAAATTATTTTTATCAGAATTTAATTCAAATTTTAAACTATATATTACTGTAATCCTAACCCAAATTGACAAGTTCACTATTTGCAACTTTAAAATTTTGTTAGTTATAACCGTTAATGCCATTGTGGCAACTTTTAAATAAAATGTGATGTAGGATTATAAACCCAAACAAGGGCCTCGCATAAACTTAGCGGGGGTACATAGGAGGAGGAGGACGGCAAAAAAAAAAAAAAAAAAAAAAAAAACCTAACCTAACCTAACCTAACCTAACCTAACCTAACCTAACCTAACCTAACCTAACCTAACCTAACCTAACCTAACCTAACCTAACCTAACCTAACCTAACCTAACCTAACCTAACCTAACCTAACCTAACCTAACCTAACCTAACCTAACCTAACCTAACCTAACCTAACCTAACCTAACCTAACCTAACCTAACCTAACCTAACCTAACCTAACCTAACCTAACCGATTTGGATTTTAGAGTTTCTTAAATATTGACCAATTGTTGAGTGTGACACGTCGCTGTAACCGGCTCGACGTCTCCTCGACGATCCTGCAACAGAAAAGCACACGTTTAGTACAAATTTTTGGAAATAACTTCAATTTTCATCGAAATTTTTGAAAACTTTGAAAAATCCTAGCGTCTTCAAAATTTACTTTGGAATTTTTCTTTTATTTTATTCGTGCTCAGCAGGCTTGCGCGCGTCGCGCTGCATACTTAGATTTAGGTTTTTGTTAATTTTGTTAAATTCTTTGACTTAGAAAATTTCAACCGAGGTGATGTAAGGAACGTCGTTTCCCAGTACATTTGGATTTTAGAGTTTCTTAAATATTGACCAATTGTTGAGTGTGACACGTCGCTGTAACCGGCTCGACGTCTCCTCGACGATCCTGCAACAGAAAAGCACACGTTTAGTACAAATTTTTGGAAATAACTTCAATTTTCATCGAAATTTTTGAAAACTTTGAAAAATCCTAGCGTCTTCAAAATTTACTTTGGAATTTTTCTTTTATTTTATTCGTGCTCAGCAGGCTTGCGCGCGTCGCGCTGCATACTTAGATTTAGGTTTTTGTTAATTTTGTTAAATTCTTTGACTTAGAAAATTTCAACCGAGGTGATGTAAGGAACGTCGTTTCCCAGTACATTTGGATTTTAGAGTTTCTTAAATATTGACCAATTGTTGAGTGTGACACGTCGCTGTAACCGGCTCGACGTCTCCTCGACGATCCTGCAACAGAAAAGCACACGTTTAGTACAAATTTTTGGAAATAACTTCAATTTTCATCGAAATTTTTGAAAACTTTGAAAAATCCTAGCGTCTTCAAAATTTACTTTGGAATTTTTCTTTTATTTTATTCGTGCTCAGCAGGCTTGCGCGCGTCGCGCTGCATACTTAGATTTAGGTTTTTGTTAATTTTGTTAAATTCTTTGACTTAGAAAATTTCAACCGAGGTGATGTAAGGAACGTCGTTTCCCAGTACATTTGGATTTTAGAGTTTCTTAAATATTGACCAATTGTTGAGTGTGACACGTCGCTGTAACCGGCTCGACGTCTCCTCGACGATCCTGCAACAGAAAAGCACACGTTTAGTACAAATTTTTGGAAATAACTTCAATTTTCATCGAAATTTTTGAAAACTTTGAAAAATCCTAGCGTCTTCAAAATTTACTTTGGAATTTTTCTTTTATTTTATTCGTGCTCAGCAGGCTTGCGCGCGTCGCGCTGCATACTTAGATTTAGGTTTTTGTTAATTTTGTTAAATTCTTTGACTTAGAAAATTTCAACCGAGGTGATGTAAGGAACGTCGTTTCCCAGTACATTTGGATTTTAGAGTTTCTTAAATATTGACCAATTGTTGAGTGTGACACGTCGCTGTAACCGGCTCGACGTCTCCTCGACGATCCTGCAACAGAAAAGCACACGTTTAGTACAAATTTTTGGAAATAACTTCAATTTTCATCGAAATTTTTGAAAACTTTGAAAAATCGTAGCGTCTTCAAAATTTAGTTCGGAATTTTTCTTTTATTTTATTCGTGCTCAGCAGGCTTGCGCGCGTCGCGCTGCATACTTAGATTTAGTTTTTTGTTAATTTTTGTTAAATTTTTGACTTAGAAAAATTCGACCGAGGTGATGTAAGGAACGTCGTTTCCCAGTACATTTGGATTTTAAAGTCTCTAAAATATTGACTAATTGTTGAGTGTGACACGTCGCTGTAACCGGCTCGACGTCTCCTCGACGAACCTGCAACAGAAAAGGACACGTTTAGTACAATTTTTTGGAATTAACATCATTTTTCTTCAAAATTTTTGAAAACTTTGAAAAATCGTAGCGTCTTCAAAATTTAGTTCGGAATTTTTCTTTTATTTTATTCGTGCTCAGCAGGCTTGCGCGCGTCGCGCTGCATACTTAGATTTAGTTTTTTTCCACCGCCATCCCCCGCCCACCCACCCTGGGTCCCGTTAACTTAGGGAGGTGAGGTTTTTTGGGGAAATATTTTTATTTATATTTTAAAATTCTTTGTTTTTGTGCTGTTTGTTTTGCTTGGAGGATCCGTCGGTTATTTTTATAACTTTTACAAATTGACACATTTTATTTTGACAACCGACGCCCTCCAAGCAAACATGATTAGGACTCCGGCGAAGGCCGAAGCTCAGGATCCCACCCGCGGGGTTGCGATGGTCACCAGGAACTCTGGGCCCCCACCACTAAATGTCCGGAAGAGCTCCGGCGATTCTGGATCGCCGGACCCAAAAGGAGGCCTCAAGGCGGTGCCCTCAAGGCCAAAAGCGGGAGGTGTGCGCACGGTCTTAGCAGCCGAGGCAAGCCCGCCGAGGCCTCCTGAACGTCCCATCTCCGACATGGTGGCGGAGGCCCGGTCCTGCGTGACCAGCGCAAAGGTCCACCTCTCCAACTCCGGGAACATAAAGAGAGAAATAAAAACTGGCGTGACCAAGGCTCTTGATCGGCTCTTCCAGATCGTTAAGGAGGCTGACAAGGCTGACACGGTCAAGAGCCTTGATCCCGTCATAGAATTAGCACTGCAGACTGGTGCGAAGGAGTTGAGAGACGGCCAAGAGGCTTCTACAGTGTCTTTTGCAATTTTCTCCATGCAAAAGACACTGAAGAAACACATGGACCTAATCATCGACAATACCGCGCGGGTGGCGTCGCTAAACGAGGCCCTTCTGGAACGTAACCTTGCTGCGGGAGGAAACAATGACATACAGACGGAGAGCATCGGGAAGCTCTTGGGTGAGGTGCAGGGTCTGCGCCAGACGACTGAGGCAACGGAGAGGAAGGTTTCCTCGCTGCAGGAGACCATCCCCTCTTATGCCGAAGTGCTGGCCAGACCTACTGCAGCAATGCCACCTGTCGAGCTCTGCCCGAGGCACTCTGTCATTGTGTCCTCCGGCAGCGAGAAGGATACTAGTGACGATGTACTCGGGAAGGTCCGAGAAACACTCGAAGCCAAGACCACCGGGCTTCAAGTCACTAGGGTCCAAAAAGTTAAGAACCAGAAGGTGGTCCTGAGCTGCGCCAGCAAGGCGGAATTAAAAAGGGTGACGGACAAGATAGCGTCCAACAACAAAGGGCTCAACGTCGAGGAGGCAAAAAATAAGGACCCTTTGGTCATTATTAAAAACCTCCTCACGTTTAATAAGGACGCCGAAATTCTGTCGTCTCTTAGGTCTCAAAACAAGAGCCTACTGGGAGACCTAAGCGACGACGAATTCAGAGCCACCGTCAGGTACCGCCGGAGAGCACGCAACCCGCACGAAAATCATGTCGTGCTGCAGGTGTCGCCAAAGTTGTGGCAGAAGTTGACTGCGGCCAAGAGGGTACACATCGACCTGCAGTATGCGGCAGTGCAGGACCAGTCTCCGCTCGTCCAATGCACACGATGCCTGGGGTATGGGCACGGGCGCAGGCTCTGCACAGAGTCAGTCGACCTGTGCAGCTACTGCGCCGGCCCACATCTCCGGGCAAACTGTCCAGTATACGCGGCGGGCGAGACTGCAACATGCCGCAACTGCAGGTCGGCGAAGTACCCCAATATCAGCCACAACGCTTTCGACGGAGAGTGCCCAGTACGTAAGCGATGGGACGCCATTGCCAGATCTAGCGTGGCGTACTGCTGACGTACCGGGCACTCTAGTCAACACCGTCGAAATGACGACGCCTGCGCACACTAGTGAGCTCGTGCGGGTTTTAGGAATGACGAAGGTGAAGTTTTTGCGTGCTGAGCTACCCCCGCACGCACTCTATCCTGAGTGCGGGTGTGACTCAGCATGTAAAAGCAGGAAAAAAATGGCTGATGCAACCACTCGATTGCTACCAAAGTGCCCACAACACAACGCGTGCGGATGCGACCTGAAACCTTCAGCAAGCATTACGCCGACCGGACTCCTATTCTGTGTAATGATGGACGGGCAAGGTTTCAGGCCGAACCAGCATGCTGCCGGCACTGAGGTAGCACAAGTTGACGGGCAAGACATAGGGCAGAATGACACTGAGTGTCACGCTGCTCTATTCAAGGTGATGAAAGATGGGGGAGGTGCGTGCAACACCTAATTCTTAAGAATCAGGAGTATGCACACACGCGGAAAAGTAGTAAAGAAGTGAGATAAATGTTGTGTCGCCAAATTCTAGTCAAATCACCTAATCATTTTATTATATTATTTTACAATTATTATTTTAATTTTATATAGCATTGACAATTAATTATTTTACTATTTTACCTATGTATATTAATTTTAAGTTTTTATATACATAATCAAAACAGACAAATTTATATGTATGAAAGCATTTAATTCACTGTATTTGTTATTCAAATATACACCTTACTTTTTATTGACGTGAAATTATACAATTTTAATAATTATGATAATCATTTATGTTGTTCTAATACAATTTTATTTTATACTAATTCAACTCAATTTTACTATACAAATTTTTACTTTAAATTATTTTTATCAGAATTTAATTCAAATTTTAAACTATATATTACTGTAATCCTAACCCAAATTGACAAGTTCACTATTTGCAACTTTAAAATTTTGTTAGTTATAACCGTTAATGCCATTGTGGCAACTTTTAAATAAAATGTGATGTAGGATTATAAACCCAAACAAGGGCCTCGCATAAACTTAGCGGGGGTACATAGGAGGAGGAGGACGGCAAAAAAAAAAAAAAAAAAAAAAAAAACCTAACCTAACCTAACCTAACCTAACCTAACCTAACCTAACCTAACCTAACCTAACCTAACCTAACCTAACCTAACCTAACCTAACCTAACCTAACCTAACCTAACCTAACCTAACCTAACCTAACCTAACCTAACCTAACCTAACCTAACCTAACCTAACCTAACCTAACCTAACCTAACCTAACCTAACCTAACCTAACCTAACCTAACCTAACCTAACCTAACCGATTTGGATTTTAGAGTTTCTTAAATATTGACCAATTGTTGAGTGTGACACGTCGCTGTAACCGGCTCGACGTCTCCTCGACGATCCTGCAACAGAAAAGCACACGTTTAGTACAAATTTTTGGAAATAACTTCAATTTTCATCGAAATTTTTGAAAACTTTGAAAAATCCTAGCGTCTTCAAAATTTACTTTGGAATTTTTCTTTTATTTTATTCGTGCTCAGCAGGCTTGCGCGCGTCGCGCTGCATACTTAGATTTAGGTTTTTGTTAATTTTGTTAAATTCTTTGACTTAGAAAATTTCAACCGAGGTGATGTAAGGAACGTCGTTTCCCAGTACATTTGGATTTTAGAGTTTCTTAAATATTGACCAATTGTTGAGTGTGACACGTCGCTGTAACCGGCTCGACGTCTCCTCGACGATCCTGCAACAGAAAAGCACACGTTTAGTACAAATTTTTGGAAATAACTTCAATTTTCATCGAAATTTTTGAAAACTTTGAAAAATCCTAGCGTCTTCAAAATTTACTTTGGAATTTTTCTTTTATTTTATTCGTGCTCAGCAGGCTTGCGCGCGTCGCGCTGCATACTTAGATTTAGGTTTTTGTTAATTTTGTTAAATTCTTTGACTTAGAAAATTTCAACCGAGGTGATGTAAGGAACGTCGTTTCCCAGTACATTTGGATTTTAGAGTTTCTTAAATATTGACCAATTGTTGAGTGTGACACGTCGCTGTAACCGGCTCGACGTCTCCTCGACGATCCTGCAACAGAAAAGCACACGTTTAGTACAAATTTTTGGAAATAACTTCAATTTTCATCGAAATTTTTGAAAACTTTGAAAAATCCTAGCGTCTTCAAAATTTACTTTGGAATTTTTCTTTTATTTTATTCGTGCTCAGCAGGCTTGCGCGCGTCGCGCTGCATACTTAGATTTAGGTTTTTGTTAATTTTGTTAAATTCTTTGACTTAGAAAATTTCAACCGAGGTGATGTAAGGAACGTCGTTTCCCAGTACATTTGGATTTTAGAGTTTCTTAAATATTGACCAATTGTTGAGTGTGACACGTCGCTGTAACCGGCTCGACGTCTCCTCGACGATCCTGCAACAGAAAAGCACACGTTTAGTACAAATTTTTGGAAATAACTTCAATTTTCATCGAAATTTTTGAAAACTTTGAAAAATCCTAGCGTCTTCAAAATTTACTTTGGAATTTTTCTTTTATTTTATTCGTGCTCAGCAGGCTTGCGCGCGTCGCGCTGCATACTTAGATTTAGGTTTTTTCCACCGCCATCCCCCGCCCACCCACCCTGGGTCCCGGTAACTTAGGCTGGTAAGGTTTTTTGGGGGAATTATCTTTATTTATTTTTAAAAATTTTTGTTTTTGTGCCGTTTGTTTTGCTTGGAGGATCCGTCGGTTACATTTTATAACTTTTACAAATTTTGACTTTTTATTTTGACAACCGACGCCCTCCAAGCAAAACTATGTTCAGGACTCCGGCCAAACGAGGGTCTCTCGATGGAGAACTCCGTGCTGTCGCGGCAGGGACCGCCACAGTCACGAAGACCGCCGGGCCTCCGCACCAAAGCGTCCGAAGGAGCATCGGGGAGTGGGAGTCCGGTTTACCGGACCCCCGCAACAGCCTCACTCCCCCGAAATCGAGCCCGACGGTGGGGCGCCCGAAGCCGAAACCGTCAGCCGTGCGTAGGCTGTCGGTGGAGGCCGAGGGAGCCCCACCTAAGACCAAGGGCTCGAAAGATAAATCTTCGGACCGGGTGAAGGAGGCCAGGGCTTGTGTTTGCACGGCCAAGCAGCATCTGACCCACTCTCGGAACCTAAAGACAGATATAAAGGTCGCCGTTAACGCGGCGATCGATCGTCTGTTCCAGTTGGTGAAGGATGCAGATGCTGAATTGGCCAAGTGTGCAAACACACAGCCTGGCCTGGCGGTCTTCGAAGCGGCTGCCTGCGCTCCGCCAAAGTCCCCTCCAGCTTTTATGGAGGGAGCCTTGTCGGAGCACATGCAGCTGCTCAGAGACAGCACGGAGCAGATGAAAAAGCTCCAAGAGACCCTCGACAGCACCACCTCCCTGGGAAGCCAGAAAGAGGCACACGCCGAGTGCATTGACCAGCTTTTGGGTGAAGTGCGGGAGCTGCGCCAGACCTCCGAAGAGACGGGGCGGAAGGTTTCCTGCTTGCAGGAGACCGTCCCCTCGTACGCGGAGGTTCTGGCCAGACCAACCGCAGCCATACCGCGAGAGCTTCACCCAAAGCACTCGGTGATTGTGTCCTCGGGCGACGACCGGCTCACTGGTGACCACATACTCGGCAAGGTCCGAGAAGCTTTAGAAGCGAGGACCACCGGGCTTCAGGTCACCAGAGTGCAGAAGGTCCGAAACCAGAAGGTGGTGCTGAGTTGCGCCAGCAAGGAGGAGCTGATGAAGGTGAGCGAGAGGATCACGACCAAGGACAAGGGTCTCATCGTGGAGGAGGCCAAGAACAAAGACCCCTTGGTCATGATCCGTAATCTCCTCACCTTCAACAAGGACTCTGATATCGTCTCGTCTCTCGGGTCTCAGAATAAGAGCCTCCTCCGGGACCTGACAGACGACGACTTTAGGGCGACGGTAAAGTACCGTCGCCGGGCGCGGAACCCCCACGAGAACCACGTCGTGCTGCAGGTGTCCCCTAAGCTGTGGATGAAGCTGGTTGAGGCCAAGCGGGTGCACATCGACTTGCAGTATGCGGTAGTACAGGACCAGTCTCCGCTCGTGCAGTGTACACGATGCCTGGGGTATGGGCACGGGCGCAGGCAGTGCACAGAGTCAGCCGACCTGTGCAGCTTCTGCGCCGGCCCACACCTCCGGGCGGACTGTCCTGCACACACTGCGGGCGAGACTGCTGTATGCCGCAACTGCAAGTCGGCGAAGTATCCCGACTTCGGCCACAATGCCTTCGACGGTGAGTGCCCAGTGCGTAAGCGATGGGACGCCATAGCTAGGTCTAGCGTGGCGTATTGCTAACGTACCGGGCACTCTAGTCACCACAGCTGAAGGGACGAAGCCTGCGCACACTGGTGGTTACGTGTGGGGTTCGAGGACGCGGGTGAGGACTTTGTGTGTGGGACTGTCCCCACACTCGACTGGACTCGAGTGTAGGGACGGCCCGACACCCAAAAGTGTCAGAAGCATGGGTTATGCAGCTACTCGCTTGCTGCCGAAGTGTCCAGCACATTACGCGTACAGGTGCGACCTGGAATCTTCAATTAGTTTGACGCTGACCGGACTATCATGGTGTTCGATGAAGGCCGGGAAAGACTCCAGGCCGTACCTGGATGTAGCAGACACTGAGGCAGTACTGTGCACAGATGGCAAGATAAGACGTGAGGACACTTGGTGTCACCCCGATTATCTAGGTTGGTAACAGATGTGGAAGGTGCGTGCAACTCCTACTTCTTAAGAAGCAAGAGTTTGCACACACGTGGAACAGCTGATGTAATCGTAGAAAAGTAAATGTATCGTACCTATGCTAGTCAATTCACCTAAGATTACTATTTTATTTTATCATTATGACAATTTGTACTGATTTTATTGTACACTTTATTTTTAGCTTTACATTATTTATTTTTTTTTTTTTGACGTTTTTAATATTTACAATTTTACTACTATTTTATTTCTAATTGTTTTTACAATTTGCTGAATTTATACAGTTTTGAATAATTTGCCTTTATAATTATGTAATTTTAATGACCATATTTTACTTCAATTTTTAAATTTTGTAATTTATGTTTTAACCCAAATTTTTTTTAAGATAAATGTGTAATCCTACCACAAACTTTTTTGACACCTTTACATGTTATATTTCTTGTTGTTTTACAATTTGCTAATCTAAGATATGACGTAATGCTACTTTTGTGGCAACTATTTTTTCCAAAACTAGCTATAGGATTAACAACCCAAACAAGGGCCTCGCATAAACTTAGCGGGGGTACATAGGAGGAGGAGGACGGCTAAAACAAAAAAAAAAAAAAAAAAAAAAACCTAACCTAACCTAACCTAACCTAACCTAACCTAACCTAACCTAACCTAACCTAACCTAACCTAACCTAACCTAACCTAACCTAACCTAACCTAACCTAACCTAACCTAACCTAACCTAACCCCCTAGTCTTAGCTATAGTGTAAATTTTCAGATTTTTAAATTATATATTTTGGGAGATAGGAGCTTATTTGTAAA
The DNA here is from genome assembly GCA_949125135.1 of Alcis repandata. Taxonomy (NCBI): domain Eukaryota; kingdom Metazoa; phylum Arthropoda; class Insecta; order Lepidoptera; family Geometridae; genus Alcis; species Alcis repandata. The sequence continues at coordinate 38,178 of OX421244.1, forward strand.
AATTAGGTTAAGTTTAGTATAAGTTTAGGTAGGAATTCCAGGACGAATATCTCCGGTTGTAGTAATAAAACTGTAAATATAAAAATAGTCCAGGGTAGTCTGCTTCACAGGCTATCTAGCAATATACAAATTGTATTTTTAATATTAAGTTTTGACAGTAAAACATTAAATTGAAACTGACTCCGACCGATTTGCAAAAGGTAAACAAACCGGGATTCCAGAAACTTTGAGGGGTTGTAGCTCGGGACCGGGAGATCTGATCTGGAATCTGACGCTGTAGAACTCATTTTTTACAGCAGACGATTCCAGAGAATCCAAAAACCCGGCTCTGCGACCTCCCCCTGGAGTCCTCATTTTGGGTTTCAAATTACGCGAGCCAGCGCCATCTTAATTTAGTAACCCGAAAAATTTGTTTCCCTTTTGTATAATTATATTCCTGTGAATTGACAACTGTGTTAGTATATAAGTTTAGTATAAGTAGTTAGGTAGGTTCAAGGCCTATCTTTTGGAAGCGCCAAATCCCACGCGTCTCGTGGGGTCCCGCCATAAAAGTCAGGAATACGCGGCAGTAAATTTTCACCCAACCGCAAAACCAAGTTGGTAAGAGCGGAGCATCGACTGCCGTACAGTACATACGACACCGACATTACAATTTATACGACACGACCACACGACACAGCTACAACTTACTCACCATTTAACCGACGTCCAAAAGTAGGTTTTCAGAAAAGTCCCGATATCTCGGGAACGGAGCGTCGGAGCCCAAATTTGACAGCGGGCTTGTATACTAGACGAAGTCTAGTCTACAAGTCTTGTAGCCCGACCCAAATTCCCCCCCCCCCAAATTTTTTCCCCCCCGCCCCCCTCCATTTTAAAAAATTTAGATTTCCCCTAGACTAACACCGTAGACTTATTGTAGCACGACCAAACATCTCCCCTACTAAATTCACCCCGCCCCCTCCCCTCTCCCAAAAAGCCCGATATCTCGGGAACGGAGCGTCGGAGCCAAATTTTGACAGCGGGCTTGTATACTAGACGTAGTCTAGTCTACAAGTCTTGTAGCCCGACCCCAATTCCTCCCCCCATTTTTTTTTTTTTATTTTTTATTTTTTTTTTTTTTTTTTTTTTTCTGAAATTAAAAAATTAATTATTAATATACAAAACTACTTTAATACAGAATTGAATACAAATATTTATTACATTTTATTAATTATTACTATTAAATTTTTATATATAATTTATATTATTCCCCCCCCCCTAATCTCAAGACTTTTCAAGTTTTAAATTTTCAAGTTTTAAATTAAAAATTATTACATTATTATTATTAAATATTATTACTATCTATTATTATATTTCTCTTTTTTACAAAATTTAATACTAATATTTATTAAATTTTATTAATTATCACTATTAAATCTATAATTTCATTTATACAATTCCCCCCCCCCCCCTAATCTCAAAAACGTGCAAGTTTCAAATTTTCCCCTTACACCTACCTCAGGTATCACCACCGATCTGTGTAACCTAATTACTATCCCATCTGCGACTTACGAGCTCCTCCCCAGTCCGCCCACAGCCACGCCTCCTTGACCTACTTTAGTTCCACCAGTTGTGATAAGTGATAAGGGACTAAATCAGTTGTAACTCCTGAACCCCGCGTCCTACGGACACGCGGTTTTTTGGGTTCAGTAGAGCTTTAGCAGGACTACCTAACTGTACTGGACAAAGACTCTACATAGAGCTAAAAATATTTTTATTGATTTTACCATTTTAAGCTGTTGTGTATACAAATTTTTACCCTGACCTTACACCACTGTAATAATAAGACGACGGTAGAGTCAACTCTACAGTTGACCACAAATTATATTTTTAAAAATTTTTATTTTTTATTCTTTATTCTTTTGTATGTGACTATCTTATCTATTTATATATATTACTTGACCTGTCGGCCTTTGGTCACACACACATACACACACTATTTACATTTACATTTACTTTTAAAAGACTGACTCCGTGTTGTCGCCCTTTACACGACAACCGGAAACTTGAATTTTGCACGAATCCCGCGGCGCAATGTTTCGAACCCCCCTTAAGACCATGGCCTCCAAGAGGACCAGCAAGTCGCCTGAGGAGAAGGAGAGCAGCGACATGACAGAGAGGGCTGGCCCCTCGGTAGTGAAGCAGGACAGGGAGGAGGGGCGGCTGGTACAGCGTACTGTCGGAGCGATCGAGGCCCGGACGTCGATATCGCCGCCCGCCACGCGCGCTTCCTCCGCGCAACTGTACGCCAAGGCCTACAAGCCGAGAGCCCGCGCGGCCGCGGCCCTGGCCCCGGCCCCGGCCCCGGCCGCGGCTCCGGCCGCGCCGGCTCCCGGCGAACGGCCCGAGCAGCAGCGGGGAGGAGCGGCGGCCTCGACGTCGGGTACGGAGCGAACTCCGACTAAGTATAAAAGTAGGACGAGTGAGGCAAAAGCTTGCCTCTCTACAGCCAAACAGCATCTCACCTCCAGCAAGAACCTGAAAACAGAAATAAAAAACGGGTTAATAGATGCAGTCGAAAGGTTATACTACCTGGTAAAGGAGCTAGAGGAGGAGGTGAAAGAAAAGAAAAGGGAGTTGACAAGAATGCCAGAAAACAGACTAAGGGTAGGGGAAGAGGAGCAGCTACAGAGGATAGACGTGATGAAAAGGATGGAGGAGCATAGTCAGCAGCTAAAGGAAAACAAGGAAGAGATGGAAAAGCTTGCTGAAACACTACGAAAGCAGCAAGAGCTCTATGAGAGAAGGGAAACCTATGCAAGTGTAGCGGGCGCCTCGCCGAGGAAAACTCCCGGAGAGACGCTCGCTATGCATTCCATTGTCATCACGTCTAAGAACGAAAAGGAGACAGGAGACCAGGTCTTCGAAAAAATAAGAAAAGTAATAAATGCGAGAGAAGAAGGAGTAAGGGTGGATAAGGTACGAAAGGCGAGGGACAGGAAGATCATAGTCGGGTGTCGGAATCAGGAAGAGATTAAGAAAGTTAGAGACAAGATCAGGGACACGGACAGCCAGTTGAACGTAGAGGAGGTCAAAAATAAGGACCCTCTCATCATCATTTACGGCGTCCTGAACAGCAACTCGGACGAGGACATCGTAAAAGCCATCCGCAATCAAAACAGGCACTTGTTGGGAGAAGTAAAGAACGAAGAAAAAATAGAGGTCCGTTTCCGGCGGAAAGCTAGAAACCACCTGACCTCGCATGTGGTGGCTAGAGTGTCGCCACGGATTTGGCAGTGCTTGACCGGCGCAGGGGCTGTACACGTCGACTTGCAGAGAGTCAGAGTCGCCGACCAGTCCCCCCTTATACAGTGCTCTCGCTGTTTAGGGTACGGACACGGGAAGCGATTCTGTCACGAAACGGTCGACGTGTGCAGCCACTGCGGGGGAGAGCACCACAAAACTGATTGCGCGGAATGGCTGGCTGAAGTCCCACCCGGCTGTGTAAACTGTCGGAAAGCGAAAATGGACAGGACGGACCACAACGCCTTTAGCAACGACTGCCCGGTGAGGCGCAAGTGGGACGCACTCGCGAGAACCACCGTGGCCTATTGCTAAGGGCGCCCTGTACAAATTCGCGCAAGCCAACCTCCAGAGGAAGCAGCTAGCCACCGAAGAAGCTCTCATAGAAGCAGCTAAACGAGGTTTCGCGGCTGCTCTCCTCCAAGAGCCATACGTGGGCAATGCCAGGCGAATGAGAGCGTACCGAGGGGTCCGGGTGTTCCAGAGCACTGGTGAAGGAGAAGGGACGTCGAAAACGGCAATAGCCATACTCGACTCTACAATAGACGTTATACCGTACCCGCAACTCACCACCAATAACATCACCGTGGTGGGGATCCAAACCAGTGCTTGGAGGATTACCCTGGTGTCGCTCTACTTCGAGAAGGATGAACCCATTGGCCCATATCTAGAGCACCTCGCAAAGATTGCGAGAGAGATTGGCCTATCGAGGTTGGTTTTAGGAGGAGACGTAAACGCCTGGAGTACCTGGTGGGGCAGCCCGACGACGAACCACAGAGGCGAAGAACTCAGATGCACCCTCGATGAGCTGGATCTCCAAATCATGAACTCTGGACAGGTACCAACGTTTGACACCATTAGAGGGGGCAAACGCTACACCAGTTTCGTCGACGTAACGGCCTGCTCGACGGACCTCCTGGGACTGGTGGAAGGCTGGAGAGTAGAGGAGAACTTCACGAGCTCGGACCACAACGGCATCACATTCAACATACAACTACACAAGTCAATAGGTACACACATCATCAGGACAACTCGGCTCTACAACACTAAAAAAGCAAATTGGGCCCAGTTTCGTAAGAAACTGGACCAATTTAATCAGGATAAACAAATAACACACACAACAATAAACCAAATACACACTGTAGAGCAATTAGAGACAACAATACACACATACACAGAAGCCATAACACACGCATGCACAGACACCATACCCAAAAAGAAAAACAAACAAACACTTACCTTGCCGTGGTGGTCCGAAGAACTCGCCAAACTGAAGAAGGAAGTCACCACCAGGAAGAGGAGAATCCGTTGCGCCGCGCCCGACCGGAAGCAGATGGTGTACGACGAGTACCTGAAAAAGAAAAATGATTATGAGTTAGAAGTTAAGAAAGCTAAGGTTAAGAGTTGGAAAGAGTTCTGTGGGAAGCAGGATCGGGAAGGGGTCTGGGACGGGATTTACAGGGTTATAGGCAGGACGCAGAATAGGGAGGAGGACTTGCCATTGGAGGTTGGAGGCATAGTGTTGAACGCGAAAGAATCCGCCAAAGTTCTCGCGCAAACCTTTTATCCAAAGGACTCTGAGGAAAGCGACAACACCGACCACCGCAGGATCAGAGCTCAAGCAGAGAAAGTGAATGATAAGAAACATGGTGAAAAATGCGACCCACCATTCACGCTGGCAGAACTGATGTCTGCGGTTAATGCCTTCAACCCCAAAAAAGCCCCCGGAGCTGACGGCTTCACGGCCGACATATGCCAAATGACCGTAAAGAACGACCCAACCCTGTTCCTGGGGATACTGAACAAATGCCTGGAACTCGGTCACTTCCCTGAGCCCTGGAAGGAGGCTACTGTTGTGGTGTTAAGGAAGCCGGGAAAAGCGACGTACACAACTCCGAAGTCGTATCGGCCCATAGGACTTCTACCAGTACTGGGCAAAATTTATGAGAAGCTGATCGTCACCCGACTCAAGTTCCACCTTCTCCCGGGTATGAGCTCTCGCCAGTTCGGATTCATGCCCCAGAGAAGTACCGAGGACTCCCTCTATGTTCTGATGCAACACATACGTGAGAAGACAAAACAAAAGAAGATCGTCACGGTGGTTTCGTTGGACATAGAGGGGGCCTTCGATAGCGCGTGGTGGCCTGCAATCCGAGTCCGACTGGCAGAGGAAGACTGCCCAGTGAACTTGAGGAGGGTACTTGACAGCTACATGAGTTGCCGCAGGGTCCGGGTACGATACGCGGGGGAGGAAGTCGTTCGTCAGACCGAAAAAGGATGCGTTCAGGGATCCATCGGGGGCCCGATCTTGTGGAACCTGATACTGGATCCACTCTTAAAGCTCCTGGAGCGTAGGGGAGTCTACGTGCAGGCGTTTGCGGATGACGTCGTCCTTGTTTTCGACGGAGAGACAGCACTGGAGATTCAGGAACATGCCAACACCACGCTGGAAGATGTAAGGAGCTGGGGTGTCATAAACAAGTTGAACTTCGCGCCGCACAAAACCATGGCAATGGTGATCACACGCAAGTTGAAATATGACACCCCCCACCTTAGGATGGGAGGCGTGGATGTTGGCATGGTCAATGAGATCAAACTGTTGGGTCTCACCGTCGATCACAAGTTGACCTTTAACGCTCATGCCGCAAACGTCTGCAGGAGGGCTCTCAACTTCTACAAACAGCTCTCGAGGGCTGCTAGAGTGAGTTGGGGTCTCGACCCTGAGATAATCAGGGCCATCTACGTGGCCGTCATAGAGCCCACGATCATGTACGCGGCGAGCGCGTGGGCAACCGCGACGCTCAAAATTGGGGTCCAACACCAACTGAATGCGGTGCAAAGGGGATTCGTGCAAAAGATCACAAAGTCACACCGCACGGTTTCTCTTCACTCGGGGCTATTACTCGCCGGGCTGCTTCCCTTGGACATTAGAGTCCGGGAAGCAGCCTCGCTTTATGAGGTGAAGAAAGGTTATTCCCGGCGAGTGATAGGTGACCGGGAGGTGGAGAAACCCGTGCCATACACACACAAACTACACCCTGCGCACCAAACGCAATTACACTTCTCCTGCCTGACAGACGGAGCAACAATCGAGCGACATAACAGTAACGAGCTCAACATTTATACTGACGGGAGCAAGATTGAAGGGAAAGTCGGTGCAGCGCTCTCCATCTGGAGGGGTGCTGCAGAGACGAGTACCCGAAAGCTCAAGCTCCCGGATTGTTGCTCCGTCTATCAGGCGGAACTGCTGGCTTTGGCAGAGGCGACCGGAAGGGCGACCTTGGACACGGGGGCGGTATGCAATGTATACTGCGACTCTAGATCCGCCCTGGAGACGGTTACAAATAACGAATCCCTCCACCCCTTAGCGATGAGAGCGAGAGCCAATATCCAACTGGCAACAAACCATAATAAAACGGTAAACCTTTTTTGGATAAAGGCTCACGCGGGGATGGAGGGCAACGAAAGGGCGGATCAGCTTGCAAAGAGCGCAGCGCTGCACAGCAAAAAGAAACCGGACTACGATAGCTGTCCGGTCTCATTCGTCAAGCGACAAATCCGAATGGACTCGCTGGACGAATGGGACCGGCGCTATCGGGAGGGTGAAACCGCTTCCGTGACCAAGATCTTCATTCCGGAAGCCAAAACTGCATACAACATTGTGAGACACCTAAGGCCGGTGGGAATAGTAACGCAAATAATGACGGGTCATGGTGGGTTCTCCCAGTATTTACACAGGTTTAAACTGAAGGAGAGCCCATCATGTATATGTGAACCCGACAGAGATGAGACCCCAATCCATCTCCTAACAGAATGTCCAGTTTATGAAACTGAAAGATTTAATGTCGAGCAGGAGCTCGACATAGAAATAAGTAGAGATAATATTTGTATAATTTTAAGAGATAAGAAAATAAGAAATAGATTCATAGATTATAGTATAAAAGTATGTAATAAGGTAATTAAGAAAAATAGTAAATAAAATAGGCTAAGATATTATATTGTATAATATAGTTATTTTTAGTCTAGCTTAGGAACAATTGTATAAATTTAGAATAGGAAAATAAAAGAACCCTGTACACAACTTCCCCTGACCCTTACTAGTTAGGGAACATAGCTCGCGGGCCGGGCCGACGAATGCGCCCGGACAGGAAAAAAAAAAAAAAAAAAAAAAAAAAAAAAAAACCTAACCTAACCTAACCTAACCTAACCTAACCTAACCTAACCTAACCTAACCTAACCTAACCTAACCTAACCTAACTAATAAGACGATATCCTTATCGTGGCTAGCGGCACGACGGCGGTAGAGGTAGAGCGGAAAGTCAGGGAAGCACTGACTCGCGTGTCAGCCTGGGGTAGAGCGCACAAAGCAAGGTTTTCGGAGCAGAAAACCCAGGCTATGCTCGTAACCAGGAGGCTGAAGTACGACCTGCCGAGGCTCGAATTGAACGGACAGCCTCTAGCATATGCGGACTCAATAAAATTTCTGGGAGTCACAATTGATAGGTCGTTGACATTTAAACTACACCTGGCAAATGTCACCAGGAAGGCCATCAATTTATACAAAATGCTGTCACGAGCCGTCAAAATCAGATGGGGTCTCAATCCGGAAGTGACCAGGTTGCTCTACCTAGCAGTTGTAGAGCCAGTCATACTCTACGCGGCGAGCTCCTGGTCCGGAATCTGTAGCAGGAAGTATGCAAAGGCTAAGCTTGATCGAGTTGCGAGACAATTTGCTATAAAAATATGTAGAGCACATCGAACAACTTCGCTGACCGCAAGCGCACTACTGGCAAGGATACTACCACTGGACCTTCGTCTAAGGGAAAATGCGGAGTTGTATGAAGTGAAGCGTGGCAAGCCGTTAAAAGAGCTTCCGGGTCGCAAGCTAGAGCTGAGAGTAAGTCCGTTCCAACTCAAACACCCAGCCCTGCGACGGAGGCTCCAGTTTGGGAAAATAGAGAGTCAGGCGGACGCTGACATACTAGAGGGGCTGAGCATCTACACAGATGGGAGTAAAATCGACGGAAAAGTTGGGGCTGCCATCACTTGCTGGAGGGATGGTCGAGAGACCAAGAAGGCGAAAGGGCTGCTCCCGGCTTACTGCAGCGTGTTCCAGGCTGAGTTGGCTGCCATCCTCAAAGCTGCCATCTTCATCAGGGACAACAGCTCTGGGAACATCATCAGCGACTCCAAATCTGCACTGGAGTCCATATGTGATCCAGGCACTGAAAATCCCATTGCTGTGGAGATCCAGGCAGTCCTGGATGAAAGCGAGAATGCGGTAGAGCTGTTTTGGATTAGGGCCCATGCTGGAATCCAAGGGAATGAGAGAGCAGATGAATTAGCTAAGGAAGCAGCTCTCAGACTCAAGGCGGCTCCGTCATACGACGCGTTCCCTTTGTCCTTTGCTCGTCGCTCCATCAGGCTCCGCACACGAGAAGAGTGGAGAAGCCTCTACCACCTGAGTACGACGGCGTCGAAGACGAAGACATTCTTCCCGGATGCTGACACGGCATATCGGATTCTATCGAAAATTAAAATAACAAGCCTTCGGACCCAACTCTTTACGAGTCATTGTGGTATCAGGTCATATTTGTATCGTTTTAAGCTTGGTGATGACCCATCTTGCACCTGCGATGACCGGACTCCTGAGACCATGCTACATATCCTTACAGAATGTCCTAAATACGGTCTCAGGAGGATGGAGTGCGAGTGTAGGATGGGTAGAATCATAAACGAAACAGACATAAGCGAACTGATCGAGGATGACGACTGCCGAGCACCGTTCTTGGATTTCGCTGAGAGAGCCCTCCGCGCTGCAGCGAAAGCCAACGGGGCTAAAGTATGAATCTAAATTAATTTTGTGTAATTTTCAAAGGTGGGACAATTATTTATGTTATCTAAGTTAATAAAATATTGTAGGCTAAATTGTTAAATTGTTGTAAATCGTAAAAATAGTAAATTTTTTGTTTAACCTTTTGTCCCTAACATGTAAACATAGTTTTAAGGCACATATGTAATAGATTAAGAACCATATTATAAAGAAAAGGAAAAAAAAAAAAAAATAATAATAATAATAATAATAATAAGAAAAAAAAGGAAAAAAAAAAAAAAAAAAAAACCCTTGAAAAACTTATTTCTAGGATTTATAATAACAAAAGAATAAAACCCTGCAATCAAAGTAGGGAATTAGCTCGCGGGCCGGGCCGACGAACGCGCCCGGACAGGAAAAAAAAAAAAAAAAAAAAAAAAAACCTAACCTAACCTAACCTAACCTAACCTAACCTAACCTAACCTAACCTAACCTAACCTAACCTAACCTAACCTAACCTAACCTAACCTAACCCAGTCGCGCGCCACCCTTTGTGCCGACCGCATGCGTTTTTGCTCGCTCTGCGCTTTAAAAATCACGAAAAATCAGTCGACAAGGTTTTTTCTACCAAAGTGTATCTTGTGATATATGTGCGTGTGCGTCCCGACGTCCCCTACTCAACGGTGTTTTTCCCGGGCTCGAGAGTTTACGGGTTCACGAATTATTCCCGGAAAACCCCGAAAACCTCGCCCGGGCCGCCTTTGGAGCCGAACGCTGCACAACCAAGATCTTTGACACCCACTTTTTTAAGTGTAGAAAGTTGCGCATTGAAGAGGAGCGTCCTTTGAAAAACTTTCCGGATTTTTCCCGGACACTTTCCCTAAGGAAAAAATCAAAACAGTGAAAACACGTGGCCACGTGTTTCTCGATCCCGAAGTATCCCACGGGAACTGATCACCGTTCCTGAAGAAGACCGTGAAAAGCAGCCGGGAGCCGTTTTTTGCTTCAGGATCGGACCCCCAGGAACGGAGAAATAGGTACTTTAAGTTAGCATAATCTTTGGACAGCCCTATCTCCCAAACGAAATCTTTTACCCCTATATTTTATTACAATTTAAATTATTATAGCACGACCCCTATCAGTATTCAAAATTTCAGATTTTTATCTCTTATAGTTATCGAGAAATTAATTTTAATAGTTTTTAACCAAAAACGTGGGGGGTGAAATCCACCCCCGATCAACCCCAAAAATTTTATAGTTGTGTAAAACCGTAGTTTAAGCCATATTTAATTTTTGTAGATTTTTAATTTAAATAGTTTGGGAGATAATAGCTTAAATAGTATTTTAGGTTAAGTCTAGCATAAGTTAGGTATAAAATTAAAAATTAATATTTCAGTTTGTATATATTATATTGTGAATATAAAAATAGTCTTAGGTAGCCAGCTTCACTGGCTATCTAATTAAAATCGATCCATATTTTTAACATTAATAAATACTGAGATATAACTATAAATATCGAAGACGGAATTGCCCAAAAGAGGTAGATAACCTAAATTCCCGAAAGTTGGAGAGGTCATAACTCGGGACCGGGAGGTCCAACCTGGAATCTGACGCCGCAGAAATTATTTTCTCCGGCAGACGATTCCAGAGAGTCCAAAAACTCGGTCCTACGACCTCCCCCTGGAAAGTCGAAAACGGTTTTAGAATTACGAAAACCCGGAAACCAGTACAATCTTAACTACGGAACCGGGAAAGTTGTTTACCTCTAGCGGAAAAGTCGATTACGTAAAATAAATATAAGATAGAAATATAAGTTTAGTATAAATAGATAGACAATTTCAGGGTCTATCCCCTGACACCAAACAAACCCACGCGTCCCGTAGGGTCCCGTTAAAAAATTCCAGAACAACGCGGCAGTTACCTTGCACCCAACAGCAAACTTACTTTGGTAATCTATAAATAGAAATTTGCATCAAATCGCCACAGGTTTCCACATATAGACCACACGCCGCTCCGCGCCGCAGATTACCAGGCAGATAACGCACTCCCTTAACCGACATCCAAAGGGAGGTTTAAAGAAAAGTCCTGATATCTCGGGAACGGAGCGTCGTAGCTAAATTTTGACAACGGACTTGTATACTAGACGTAGTCTAGTATACAAGCTTTGTAGCCCGACCCAAATTCCCCCCCCTCCCCCGAAAAAATTTTTTACCCCCCCCCCTTCCCCTTAAATTAAAACTCGGATTACTCCTACAACTAACACCTTAAAATTATTGCAGCTCGGCCAAACCTCTTCCCAACTAATTTCACCCCCGCCCCTCCCCCTCTCCCAAAAAAGGCCGATATCTCGGGAACGGAGCATCGTAGGTCAATTCTGACAACGGACTTGTATACTAGACGTAGTCTAGTATACAAGTTTCGAAGCCCGACCCGAACTCCCCCCCCCCCCCCCCGAGACATTTTACCCCCCCCCCCTCAAATTTAAAATTTAGATTTCCCCCGAAACTAACACTTTATACTTACTGCAGCTCGGCCAAACCTCTTCCCAACTAATTTCACCCCCGCCCCTCCCCCTCTCCCAAAAAAGGCCGATATCTCGGGAACGGAGCATCGTAGGTCAATTCTGACAACGGACTTGTATACTAGACGTAGTCTAGTATACAAGTTTTGTAGCCCGACCCAAACTCCCCCCCCCTCAAATTTTTACCCCCCCCCCCCCCCCTAACAAAAATTAAGATTTTGAACTTATTAACACCTTTCACCTACTGTAGCTTGTCCCAAACACCCCCCTCCCCTTTTTTACCCTTCCCCTCTGAAACAAAAATTTTAAAATTTTTTATTTATTTTCTAAAATAAACAAAACCTTACCTTATTAAAACTTACCTGACTGTTGCACTGCACTGCGCCGCACCTGAAACAGAAAATAATTATAGTTAAGCTATTGTACTTAGATTTAAATTAGACTTAGGATATTGACACTATTTACAACTTTTACAAATTTACCTATTACATTGACCTATTTTATATTGACCTTTTGGAAGTCCTTTACAACTTCCAAAAATTTTTCCTTGACATATATTTTATTACCGCAAACTCCCTAACTGACAAAACCCTCCAAAAATGTTTGCCGCCACAAGAACCCCGGCCAGAAAGCAAACGGAGAGGAGGAAGCTCTATGACGCAACTCCCCGAAATTCCCCCCCGGAGGCGCGTACCAACTTAGACGAGTGGGTGTCGGGGAGAGGATCCCCACTCCTACCGCAAAGCCCACCGACAAAGCCGGCGGCCATAGCAGCGCCTTCTGCGCTGCATCCCGTCGCCGCCTCGTCGGGCCGTGCGGAAACTCCTGAAACGGCGCCCCCGAGGGAACAAGAGCCCCGCCGCCAATCTATTGGCATGACCATAAAGAGCCCGCAGACGAAGCCGCTCGGTAGAGTTGCTGAGGCGCGAGCACACCTAAATAACGCCAAGCTCCACCTCAACAACTCCAGAAACATAAAAACTGAAATCAAGGAAGAGGTCCAAAAGGCGGTAGACCGACTATTCCAGCTTGTAAAGGAATCAGAAGCGGAGCTTGGAGGGAAAAGGAAAGGACAGGAAAAGGTGCAGAGTGGAGGGATTAAAAATACGGAAGGTGAAAACAAGAGAGAAGGAAAGGATTTGGAAGGGATAATAGAGAGACACATCACACTGCTTAAGGAAAATAATGAGTACATGGAGGAGCTAAAGAAGACTATGGAGAAGCAAGCACGGAGCAGTTCCGGCGCCTCGGCCAAGACAGACAATGTTTTGGCCGAGGTGCAGGAACTGCGCCGTGTAACAGAGGAAACAGGGAAGAGGATCTCCTCCCTTCAGGAGTCACTGCCAATGCCGGGAACCCTGAGGACCTACGCGAGCGCTGCGGCGGCGAACCCCCGAAAGCAACTGCCGGAACAAACCGCGCTGCTTTCGGTAGTTGTCACCGCAAAAAATGAGTTGGAGACGGCCGAAGAGGTCCTCAGTCGAATCCGGAAAGCGGTAAACGCCAAAGAGGGAGGAGTTCGGGTGGAAAGGATCAGAAAGGCAAAGGACAGGAAGGTTATAGTGGGGTGTCGGACGGAAGAAGAGAGACGGAAGATCAGGGACAGGATAAGCAAAGAGGGAGAGTTGAACGTGGAAGATATCCAAAATAAGGATCCCCTTGTCATCCTCAGAGACGTGCTGCAGAGCAACAGCGATGAAGACGTGCTGAAGGCCCTGAGGAACCAGAACAGGAATATCTTCAAAGACCTCGGTAAAGAACAGGATAGACTGGAGATTGCTTATAAGAAGCGTACCAGGAATCCGCACACTAGCCACATCGTGATGAGGGTCTCTCCGAAATTGTGGCAGCGCATGGTGGAAGCCGAGGCAGTGCATATAGACCTGCAGCGAGTGAAAGTTGGCGACCAGTCGCCACTGGTTCAATGCTCGCTCTGCCTCGGCTACGGACATGGCCGGCGTTTCTGCAAAGAAACGCTGGAAAAATGCAGCCACTGTGGAGGACCTCATATGAGGTCGCAGTGTGCGGACTGGCTTGCAGGCGCAGCACCGTCGTGCTGCAACTGCATGCACGCAAAAATTGACAGGGTGGACCATAACGCGTTCAGCTCGGAATGCTCCGTAAGGAGAAAATGGGATGCTTTGGCCCGGGCCGCCGTAGCTTATTGCTAAGGTGGTCCCTGTTGTAAATTCTGCCGCAGCCAATGCGAAGCCATACTCCATAGCCCAAGCAAATCTGCAAAGGAATGAGAAGGCAACGAGTGAACTCATGATTGAGGCTCGAAATCGGGGTATGGCTTTCGCTCTGCTCCAGGAGCCCTATATCGGTCGGATAGGAGGGATGAAGGACTACGCGGCCGTGAGGATCTTCCAGAGCACGCCAACTGGTGACGCGCCAGTCAAAGCAGCAATTGCTGTCTTTGACAACGACTTAGACGTCATTCAGTGTCCTGACTTTACCACGCCCAACATCGTAGTGGTAAAGATCAGGACCAGTGCCTGGGAGATCCTCGTTGTCTCGTTCTACTTCGAACCTAAGCCCAAACCGATCGAGCCATACCTGGAGCAGCTAAGCAGAATCAAACAGCACTTCGACGGCCAAAGTATCTTAATTGGGGGTGACGGAAACGCGAAAAGCACTTGGTGGGGTAGCGCGACCATGAATGATCGGGGTGAGGAGATGTCTGGAACTCTGGAAGACATGGGCTTGCAGGTACTCAACGTTGGCACAGTCCCCACCTTTTTCTCAGTCAGGGGCGGCCAAGTGTACAGCAGCTTCGTGGACGTAACGGCATGCACAGCGGATCTGCTAAACCTAGTGGAGGACTGGGACATAGATGAAGGAATGACGAGCTCAGACCATAACACCATTATTTTTAAAATTAGAATTACGAGAGCTAAGGGAATAAATATTAGTAGAACAACTAGAATATATAATAGCAAAAAAGCCAACTGGGACCATTTTCATACGAAAATGGCCCAGCTGTTGGAAGAAAACAATATAAATAAACTAGAATTTGATAAAACAGATAATAAAATAGACTTAGAAAATAAAATAAATACATATATAAATCTTATAATTAAATCTACGGAAAATAGTATGCCTAAATTAAAATCTAAAAAACAAGCAAACTTACCATGGTGGTCTGACGAGCTCGCCAAACTGAAGAAGGAGGTCGCCACTAGGAAGCGCCGAATCCGATGTGCAGCGCCGGACCGCAGAGCCAAAGTCGTCGATGAGTACCTGCAAGCAAAAGAAAAGTATGAGGAGGAGATGAAAAATGCACAGATAAGGAGTTGGAAAGGATTTTGTGAGAAACAGGATAGGGAAGGAGTTTGGGAAGGAATATATCGGGTGATGAATAGGACTAGCAAAAGGGAAGAGGATCTTCCCCTGGTCACTGGAGGTCGGTCGCTCGACCCAAAGGAGTCTGCGATGTTACTGGCGGAAACCTTTTACCCGACGGACCGGAAGGAATCCGATAACGCCGACCATGAGCGTATCAGATTAGAAGCTGACAAAGTAAACGCCGCGGGTCATAATGAAACCCATGATCCCCCATTTACCTCTGTAGAGCTCATGTCTGCTGTCGAGAGCTTTAACCCCAAAAAAGCCCCCGGTTCAGATGGATTGACAGCAGACATCTGTAAGCGCGCAATACTCCAGTCCCCAGATATTTTCCTATCACTGGCAAACAGGTGCTTGGATCTGGGTCACTTCCCGGACCTATGGAAGGAGGCGACGGTAGTTATCCTCCGGAAACCAGGAAAGGGAAGCTACACAGATCCAAAATCCTACAGACCGATAGGTCTGTTGCCAGTGATGGGAAAAATCTTGGAAAAAATGGTCGTAGCCCGTATCAAATGGCACATTATTCCGAAGCTTAGTACCCACCAGTATGGTTTTATGCCCCAGAGGAGCACCGAGGACTCCCTCTATGTCTTGATCCAACACATACGCGAAAAGTTGAGCCAGAGGAAACTTATCACGCTAGTATCATTAGACATAGAGGGAGCCTTCGATAGCGCCTGGTGGCCGGCCATACGGGTGAGGTTAGCGGAGGAAATGTGCCCGGTCAACATACGGAGGGTTATAGATGGGTACCTCGAAAACAGGAGAGTGAAGGTTAGATACGCGGGCGAGGAGGTGGTGAAAGACACTACGAAGGGCTGCGTTCAGGGTTCCATCGGCGGCCCGATCCTCTGGAACCTCCTCCTCGATCCGCTGTTGCAAGGGCTCCGACTTCGAGGCGACTACTGCCAGGCCTTCGCGGACGATGTGGTGCTGGTATTTGAGGGCGACACCGCGCTGGAGGTGCAAAGACGTGCCAATGCCGCCCTCGAATATGTTCGGCAGTGGGGAGTCAAAAATAAGTTAAAATTCGCACCGCATAAGACAAATGCGATGGTACTTACGCGAAAACTTAAATTTGACACCCCACTGCTGAACATGGGAGGGGTCGACATTGGCATGTCAAAAGAGCTAAAGCTCCTGGGGCTCTGGATAGATGATAAGTTGACGTTCAACGCCCACACTGCCAATGTGTGCAGGAAGGCGTTGAACATATACAAACAGCTGTCCAGAGCCGCCAGGATCAGCTGGGGCCTCCACCCGGAAGTCGTCCGCACCATCTACACAGCGGTGGTAGAGCCAGTGGTGATGTATGCAGCGAGTGTGTGGGCGGACGCGACCAAGAAGCTCGGGGTGCAAAAACAGCTGAACGCTGTCCAAAGGGGCTTTGCACAAAAACTGTGTAAAGCCTATCGCACGGTCTCCTTAAACTCGGCACTGGTGCTGGCTGGGCTACTACCCCTCGACCTCAGAATACAGGAGGCAGCCGCCCTGTACGAGGCCAAGAGGGGGGTATCACAGCCGGTACCGGGGGATAGGGAGATCGAGCGGCCGACAGCGTTCACTGACACGCCACATCCGGCGCACAACATCGGCCTGGGATATGTCTGCCTGGAGGACGGGCAGGACGTGAGCACCCATAACACGCAAGCGTTACGGGTGTTCACGGATGGCAGCAAAATTGAGGGCAGGGTTGGAGCGGCACTGTCTCTCTGGAGCGGTGACGCCGAAACCACTTGCCGAAAATTAATGCTGTCATCACACTGCACCGTCTTCCAGGCGGAGTTGCTGGCCATATGGAAGGCGACGGATGAAGTGCTCAAGAGACCCGAAGCGAGCTTTGGCATTTACAGTGAC
>OX421244.1:60000-77500 GCA_949125135.1 Alcis repandata
TTTTGTTAAATTCTTTGACTTAGAAAATTTCAACCGAGGTGATGTAAGGAACGTCGTTTCCCAGTACATTTGGATTTTAGAGTTTCTTAAATATTGACCAATTGTTGAGTGTGACACGTCGCTGTAACCGGCTCGACGTCTCCTCGACGATCCTGCAACAGAAAAGCACACGTTTAGTACAAATTTTTGGAAATAACTTCAATTTTCATCGAAATTTTTGAAAACTTTGAAAAATCCTAGCGTCTTCAAAATTTAGTTCGGAATTTTTCTTTTATTTTATTCGTGCTCAGCAGGCTTGCGCGCGTCGCGCTGCATACTTAGATTTAGTTTTTTGTTAATTTTGTTAAATTCTTTGACTTAGAAAATTTCAACCGAGGTGATGTAAGGAACGTCGTTTCCCAGTACATTTGGATTTTAGAGTTTCTTAAATATTGACCAATTGTTGAGTGTGACACGTCGCTGTAACCGGCTCGACGTCTCCTCGACGATCCTGCAACAGAAAAGCACACGTTTAGTACAAATTTTTGGAAATAACTTCAATTTTCATCGAAATTTTTGAAAACTTTGAAAAATCCTAGCGTCTTCAAAATTTAGTTCGGAATTTTTCTTTTATTTTATTCGTGCTCAGCAGGCTTGCGCGCGTCGCGCTGCATACTTAGATTTAGTTTTTTGTTAATTTTGTTAAATTCTTTGACTTAGAAAATTTCAACCGAGGTGATGTAAGGAACGTCGTTTCCCAGTACATTTGGATTTTAGAGTTTCTTAAATATTGACCAATTGTTGAGTGTGACACGTCGCTGTAACCGGCTCGACGTCTCCTCGACGATCCTGCAACAGAAAAGCACACGTTTAGTACAAATTTTTGGAAATAACTTCAATTTTCATCGAAATTTTTGAAAACTTTGAAAAATCCTAGCGTCTTCAAAATTTAGTTCGGAATTTTTCTTTTATTTTATTCGTGCTCAGCAGGCTTGCGCGCGTCGCGCTGCATACTTAGATTTAGTTTTTTGTTAATTTTGTTAAATTCTTTGACTTAGAAAATTTCAACCGAGGTGATGTAAGGAACGTCGTTTCCCAGTACATTTGGATTTTAGAGTTTCTTAAATATTGACCAATTGTTGAGTGTGACACGTCGCTGTAACCGGCTCGACGTCTCCTCGACGATCCTGCAACAGAAAAGCACACGTTTAGTACAAATTTTTGGAAATAACTTCAATTTTCATCGAAATTTTTGAAAACTTTGAAAAATCCTAGCGTCTTCAAAATTTAGTTCGGAATTTTTCTTTTATTTTATTCGTGCTCAGCAGGCTTGCGCGCGTCGCGCTGCATACTTAGATTTAGTTTTTTGTTAATTTTGTTAAATTCTTTGACTTAGAAAATTTCAACCGAGGTGATGTAAGGAACGTCGTTTCCCAGTACATTTGGATTTTAGAGTTTCTTAAATATTGACCAATTGTTGAGTGTGACACGTCGCTGTAACCGGCTCGACGTCTCCTCGACGATCCTGCAACAGAAAAGCACACGTTTAGTACAAATTTTTGGAAATAACTTCAATTTTCATCGAAATTTTTGAAAACTTTGAAAAATCCTAGCGTCTTCAAAATTTAGTTCGGAATTTTTCTTTTATTTTATTCGTGCTCAGCAGGCTTGCGCGCGTCGCGCTGCATACTTAGATTTAGTTTTTTGTTAATTTTGTTAAATTCTTTGACTTAGAAAATTTCAACCGAGGTGATGTAAGGAACGTCGTTTCCCAGTACATTTGGATTTTAGAGTTTCTTAAATATTGACCAATTGTTGAGTGTGACACGTCGCTGTAACCGGCTCGACGTCTCCTCGACGATCCTGCAACAGAAAAGCACACGTTTAGTACAAATTTTTGGAAATAACTTCAATTTTCATCGAAATTTTTGAAAACTTTGAAAAATCCTAGCGTCTTCAAAATTTAGTTCGGAATTTTTCTTTTATTTTATTCGTGCTCAGCAGGCTTGCGCGCGTCGCGCTGCATACTTAGATTTAGTTTTTTGTTAATTTTGTTAAATTCTTTGACTTAGAAAATTTCAACCGAGGTGATGTAAGGAACGTCGTTTCCCAGTACATTTGGATTTTAGAGTTTCTTAAATATTGACCAATTGTTGAGTGTGACACGTCGCTGTAACCGGCTCGACGTCTCCTCGACGATCCTGCAACAGAAAAGCACACGTTTAGTACAAATTTTTGGAAATAACTTCAATTTTCATCGAAATTTTTGAAAACTTTGAAAAATCCTAGCGTCTTCAAAATTTAGTTCGGAATTTTTCTTTTATTTTATTCGTGCTCAGCAGGCTTGCGCGCGTCGCGCTGCATACTTAGATTTAGTTTTTTGTTAATTTTGTTAAATTCTTTGACTTAGAAAATTTCAACCGAGGTGATGTAAGGAACGTCGTTTCCCAGTACATTTGGATTTTAGAGTTTCTTAAATATTGACCAATTGTTGAGTGTGACACGTCGCTGTAACCGGCTCGACGTCTCCTCGACGATCCTGCAACAGAAAAGCACACGTTTAGTACAAATTTTTGGAAATAACTTCAATTTTCATCGAAATTTTTGAAAACTTTGAAAAATCCTAGCGTCTTCAAAATTTAGTTCGGAATTTTTCTTTTATTTTATTCGTGCTCAGCAGGCTTGCGCGCGTCGCGCTGCATACTTAGATTTAGTTTTTTGTTAATTTTGTTAAATTCTTTGACTTAGAAAATTTCAACCGAGGTGATGTAAGGAACGTCGTTTCCCAGTACATTTGGATTTTAGAGTTTCTTAAATATTGACCAATTGTTGAGTGTGACACGTCGCTGTAACCGGCTCGACGTCTCCTCGACGATCCTGCAACAGAAAAGCACACGTTTAGTACAAATTTTTGGAAATAACTTCAATTTTCATCGAAATTTTTGAAAACTTTGAAAAATCCTAGCGTCTTCAAAATTTAGTTCGGAATTTTTCTTTTATTTTATTCGTGCTCAGCAGGCTTGCGCGCGTCGCGCTGCATACTTAGATTTAGTTTTTTGTTAATTTTGTTAAATTCTTTGACTTAGAAAATTTCAACCGAGGTGATGTAAGGAACGTCGTTTCCCAGTACATTTGGATTTTAGAGTTTCTTAAATATTGACCAATTGTTGAGTGTGACACGTCGCTGTAACCGGCTCGACGTCTCCTCGACGATCCTGCAACAGAAAAGCACACGTTTAGTACAAATTTTTGGAAATAACTTCAATTTTCATCGAAATTTTTGAAAACTTTGAAAAATCCTAGCGTCTTCAAAATTTACTTTGGAATTTTTCTTTTATTTTATTCGTGCTCAGCAGGCTTGCGCGCGTCGCGCTGCATACTTAGATTTAGGTTTTTTCCACCGCCATCCCCCACCCACCCACCCTGGGTCCCGGTAACTTAGGCTGGTAAGGTTTCTTGGGGGAATTATTTTTCATTTATTTTTAAAAATTTTTGTTTTTGTGCTGTTTGTTTTGCTTGGAGGATCCGTCGGTTACATTTTATAACTTTTACAAATTTTGACTTTTTATTTTGACAACCGACGCCCTCCAAGCAAAAATATGTTCAGGACTCCGGCCAAACGAGGGTCTCTCGATGGAGAACTCCGTGCTGTCGCGGCAGGGACTGCCACAGTCACGAAGACCGCCGGGCCTCCGCACCAAAGCGTCCGAAGGAGCATCGGGGAGTGGGAGTCCGGTTTACCGGACCCCCGCAACAGCCTCACTCCCCCGAAATCGAGCCCGACGGTGGGGCGCCCGAAGCCGAAACCGTCAGCCGTGCGTAGGCTGTCGGTGGAGGCCGAGGGAGCCCCACCTAAGACCAAGGGCTCGAAAGACAAATCTTCGGACCGGGTGAAGGAGGCCAGGGCTTGTGTTTGCACGGCCAAGCAGCATCTGACCCACTCTCGGAACCTAAAGACAGATATAAAGGTCGCCGTTAACGCGGCGATCGATCGTCTGTTCCAGTTGGTGAAGGATGCAGATGCTGAATTGGCCAAGTGTGCAAACACACAGCCTGGCCTGGCGGTCTTCGAAGCGGCTGCCTGCGCTCCGCCAAGGTCCCCTCCAGCTTTTATGGAGGGAGCCTTGTCGGAGCACATGCAGCTGCTCAGAGACAGCACGGAGCAGATGAAAAAGCTCCAAGAGACCCTCGACAGCACCACCTCTCTGGAAAGCCAGAAAGAGGCACAGTCTGAGTGCTTCGACCAACTTTTGGGTGAAGTGCGGGAGCTGCGCCAGACCTCCGAAGAGACGGGGCGGAAGGTTTCCTGCTTGCAGGAGACCGTCCCCTCGTACGCGGAGGTTCTGACCAGACCACCTGCAGCCATACCGCGAGAGCTTCACCCAAAGCACTCAGTAATTGTGTCCTCGGGCGACGACCGGCTCAATGGTGACCACATACTCGGCAAGGTCCGAGACGCTTTAAAAGCCAGGACCACCGGGCTTCAGGTCACCAGAGTGCAAAAGGTCCGAAACCAGAAGGTGGTGCTGAGTTGCGCCAGTAAGGAGGAATTGTTGAAGGTGAGCGAGAGGATCAAGACCAAGGACAAGGGCCTTATCGTGGAGGAGGCCAAGAACAAGGACCCCTTGGTCATGATCCGGAATCTCCTCACCTTCAATAAGGACTCCGATATCGTTTCGTCTCTCAGGTCCCAGAACAAGAGCCTCCTCCGGGACCTGACAGACGACGATTTCAGGGCGACGGTCAAGTACCGTCGCCGGGCGCGGAACCCCCACGAAAATCACGTCGTGCTGCAGGTGTCCCCTAAGTTGTGGATGAAGCTGGTTGAGGCCAAGCGGGTGCACATCGACCTGCAGTATGCGGTCGTACAGGATCAGTCTCCGCTCGTGCAGTGTACACGATGCCTGGGGTATGGGCATGGGCGCAGGCAATGCACAGAGTCAGCCGACCTGTGCAGCTTCTGCGCCGGCCCACACCTTCGGGCGGACTGTCCAGCACACACGGCGGGCGAGACTGCTGTATGCCGCAACTGCAGGTCGGCGAAGTATCCCGACTTTGGCCACAATGCCTTCGACGGTGAGTGCCCAGTGCGTAAGCGATGGGACGCCATAGCTAGGTCTAGCGTGGCGTACTGCTAACGAACCGGGCACTCTAGTCACCACAGCTGAAGGGACGAAGCCTGCGCACACTGGTGGTTACGTGTGGGGTTCGAGGACGCGGGTGAAGACTGTGCGTGTGGGGCTGTCCCTGCACACGATTGGTTTCGGTTGCGAGGATAGCCCGACACGTGACAGAGGCAAGTGTGCTGCAGTAACTCGGTTGCTGCCGAAGTGTTCTACACATGACGCGCACAGGTACGACCTGGAATCAAGCTTAAGCATTACGCTGACCGAACCCCCATTTTGTACAATGAAGGACGGGAATAAATCCAGGTCGTACCTGGACGCAGCCAGCATTGAGGCAGCAGAAGTCAAAGCTGGAAAAATAAGACGTGGTGACACTAGGCGTCACCTCGTTTATTTTAGGTTGTTGACAGACGTGGAAGGTGCGTGCAACACTTACTTCTTTCGAAGTAGGAGTATGCACACACGTGGAATAGCTGATGTAAGGGTAGAAAGTAACTGTACCACGCTAATGCCAAAAATTCGCCAAAGATTTTATATTTATTGACAATTTAATTCTACCACTTTTTATTTGACAATTTGTACGCAATTTATTGTACTGTATTTTATTTTAGTTTGGATGACATGTTTTATTTTATTGAATACAATTTCGCTTTTTTTTATTTTAAAAGTTTATACAATTTATTGCAATTTTTACAGTTTTATATTTTTATTGTTTTATTTATGTTGTTTGGTTTTTGTTGTTTGGTTTATTTTAATGACAATATTTACATGAATTCTAATTTTTCTTGTAAATTATATTTTAACTCAATATCTTACATGTTTATTTTTAATCCTAACACAAACTTCTTTTTTGACACTTTACACATTATATTTCTTTGTTGTTTTTATAAGCTGCTAATTTAAGTTATGACGAAAAGCTACTTTTGTGGCAACTATTTTAATAAACGTTGATATAGGATTAACAACCCAAACAAGGGCCTCGCATATAGAGTGAGGGTACATAGGTGGAGGAGGACGGCTAAAAAAAAAAAAAAAAAACCTAACCTAACCTAACCTAACCTAACCTAACCTAACCTAACCTAACCTAACCTAACCTAACCTAACCTAACCTAACCTAACCTAACCTAACCTAACCTAACCTAACCTAACCTAACCTAACCTAACCTAACCTAACCTAACCTAACCTAACCTAACCTAACCTAACCTAACCTAACCTAACCTAACCTAACCTAACCTAACCTAACCTAACCTAACCTAACCTAACCTAACCTAACCTAACCTAACCTAACCTAACCTAACCTAACCTAACCTAACCTAACCTAACCTAACCTAACCTAACCTAACCTAACCTAACCTAACCTAACCTAACCTAACCTAACCTAACCTAACCTAACCTAACCTAACCTAACCTAACCTAACCTAACCTAACCTAACCTAACCTAACCTAACCTAACCTAACCTAACCTAACCTAACCTAACCTAACCTAACCTAACCTAACCTAACCTAACCTAACCTAACCTAACCTAACCTAACCTAACCTAACCTAACCTAACCTAACCTAACCTAACCTAACCTAACCTAACCTAACCTAACCTAACCTAACCTAACCTAACCTAACCTAACCTAACCTAACCTAACCTAACCCAGTCGCGTGCTGTCCTCTGACGTGAGCGCATCACTTTTAACCGCTCCGCGCATTTTTAAGTCTCTGAAAATCGCAACTGTGGGTTTTTTCGTGAAAATAGTGGAGTGTTGCATATGTGCGCGTGCGTCTCAGCAAGACCTTTTTAACGACACCAGTCTCGGGCTCGAGAGTTAAGCGGTTCTCGGGATATTCCCGGAAAACCGCTCAAAACCTCGCCCGGGCCACTAAAAAGCTGAACGCCGCCACATCGAGATCAGCGACACCCACATTTGAACCTGCCAGAAGACGAGCGCTGAAGAGGAGCACGCGACGAAATTTTTTCCGGAATTTTTCCGAAGAGTTTTCCGAAGGGAAAACCAAAAAGACCGAAAACACGTGGCCACGTGTTTCCCGATCCCGAAGCATCCCCCGGGATCTCATCACCGTTCCTGAGGAAGACCATCGAGAGCAGCCGGGAGCCATTTTCCGCTTCCAGATCGGACCCCCAGGAACGGAGATACAAGTATTTTAAGTTTTATGTATTTTTTGGACAGCCCTATCTCCCAAAGAAGATCTTTTACCCCTGTTTTTTATTTTATCAAAAATTGCATAAATACGATCCCCAACTTTGTGGAAAATTTTAGATTTTTATCCCTCTAAATAACGGAGTTATAAATATAAACAGTTTTTTAGGCCAACACGTGGGGGGTGAAAACTACCCCCAATCAACCCCATAAATTAGTATATAGTGTAATACCCTAGTCTTAGCTATAGTGTAAATTTTCAGATTTTTAAATTATATATTTTGGGAGATAGGAGCTTATTTGTAAAAATTAGGTTAAGTTTAGTATAAGTTTAGGTAGGAATTCCAGGACGAATATCTCCGGTTGTAGTAATAAAACTGTAAATATAAAAATAGTCCAGGGTAGTCTGCTTCACAGGCTATCTAGCAATATACAAATTGTATTTTTAATATTAAGTTTTGACAGTAAAACATTAAATTGAAACTGACTCCGACCGATTTGCAAAAGGTAAACAAACCGGGATTCCAGAAACTTTGAGGGGTTGTAGCTCGGGACCGGGAGATCTGATCTGGAATCTGACGCTGTAGAACTCATTTTTTACAGCAGACGATTCCAGAGAATCCAAAAACCCGGCTCTGCGACCTCCCCCTGGAGTCCTCATTTTGGGTTTCAAATTACGCGAGCCAGCGCCATCTTAATTTAGTAACCCGAAAAATTTGTTTCCCTTTTGTATAATTATATTCCTGTGAATTGACAACTGTGTTAGTATATAAGTTTAGTATAAGTAGTTAGGTAGGTTCAAGGCCTATCTTTTGGAAGCGCCAAATCCCACGCGTCTCGTGGGGTCCCGCCATAAAAGTCAGGAATACGCGGCAGTAAATTTTCACCCAACCGCAAAACCAAGTTGGTAAGAGCGGAGCATCGACTGCCGTACAGTACATACGACACCGACATTACAATTTATACGACACGACCACACGACACAGCTACAACTTACTCACCATTTAACCGACGTCCAAAAGTAGGTTTTCAGAAAAGTCCCGATATCTCGGGAACGGAGCGTCGGAGCCCAAATTTGACAGCGGGCTTGTATACTAGACGAAGTCTAGTCTACAAGTCTTGTAGCCCGACCCAAATTCCCCCCCCCCAAATTTTTTCCCCCCCGCCCCCCTCCATTTTAAAAAATTTAGATTTCCCCTAGACTAACACCGTAGACTTATTGTAGCACGACCAAACATCTCCCCTACTAAATTCACCCCGCCCCCTCCCCTCTCCCAAAAAGCCCGATATCTCGGGAACGGAGCGTCGGAGCCAAATTTTGACAGCGGGCTTGTATACTAGACGTAGTCTAGTCTACAAGTCTTGTAGCCCGACCCCAATTCCTCCCCCCATTTTTTTTTTTTTTTTTTTTTTTTTTTTTTTTTTTTTTTTTTTTTCTGAAATTAAAAAATTAATTATTAATATACAAAACTACTTTAATACAGAATTGAATACAAATATTTATTACATTTTATTAATTATTACTATTAAATTTTTATATATAATTTATATTATTCCCCCCCCCCTAATCTCAAGACTTTTCAAGTTTTAAATTTTCAAGTTTTAAATTAAAAATTATTACATTATTATTATTAAATATTATTACTATCTATTATTATATTTCTCTTTTTTACAAAATTTAATACTAATATTTATTAAATTTTATTAATTATCACTATTAAATCTATAATTTCATTTATACAATTCCCCCCCCCCCCCTAATCTCAAAAACGTGCAAGTTTCAAATTTTCCCCTTACACCTACCTCAGGTATCACCACCGATCTGTGTAACCTAATTACTATCCCATCTGCGACTTACGAGCTCCTCCCCAGTCCGCCCACAGCCACGCCTCCTTGACCTACTTTAGTTCCACCAGTTGTGATAAGTGATAAGGGACTAAATCAGTTGTAACTCCTGAACCCCGCGTCCTACGGACACGCGGTTTTTTGGGTTCAGTAGAGCTTTAGCAGGACTACCTAACTGTACTGGACAAAGACTCTACATAGAGCTAAAA
Organism: Alcis repandata; assembly: GCA_949125135.1. Taxonomy (NCBI): domain Eukaryota; kingdom Metazoa; phylum Arthropoda; class Insecta; order Lepidoptera; family Geometridae; genus Alcis; species Alcis repandata. Next base: position 69,309 of record OX421244.1, read on the forward strand.
ATATTTTTATTGATTTTACCATTTTAAGCTGTTGTGTATACAAATTTTTACCCTGACCTTACACCACTGTAATAATAAGACGACGGTAGAGTCAACTCTACAGTTGACCACAAATTATATTTTTAAAAATTTTTATTTTTTATTCTTTATTCTTTTGTATGTGACTATCTTATCTATTTATATATATTACTTGACCTGTCGGCCTTTGGTCACACACACATACACACACTATTTACATTTACATTTACTTTTAAAAGACTGACTCCGTGTTGTCGCCCTTTACACGACAACCGGAAACTTGAATTTTGCACGAATCCCGCGGCGCAATGTTTCGAACCCCCCTTAAGACCATGGCCTCCAAGAGGACCAGCAAGTCGCCTGAGGAGAAGGAGAGCAGCGACATGACAGAGAGGGCTGGCCCCTCGGTAGTGAAGCAGGACAGGGAGGAGGGGCGGCTGGTACAGCGTACTGTCGGAGCGATCGAGGCCCGGACGTCGATATCGCCGCCCGCCACGCGCGCTTCCTCCGCGCAACTGTACGCCAAGGCCTACAAGCCGAGAGCCCGCGCGGCCGCGGCCCTGGCCCCGGCCCCGGCCCCGGCCGCGGCTCCGGCCGCGCCGGCTCCCGGCGAACGGCCCGAGCAGCAGCGGGGAGGAGCGGCGGCCTCGACGTCGGGTACGGAGCGAACTCCGACTAAGTATAAAAGTAGGACGAGTGAGGCAAAAGCTTGCCTCTCTACAGCCAAACAGCATCTCACCTCCAGCAAGAACCTGAAAACAGAAATAAAAAACGGGTTAATAGATGCAGTCGAAAGGTTATACTACCTGGTAAAGGAGCTAGAGGAGGAGGTGAAAGAAAAGAAAAGGGAGTTGACAAGAATGCCAGAAAACAGACTAAGGGTAGGGGAAGAGGAGCAGCTACAGAGGATAGACGTGATGAAAAGGATGGAGGAGCATAGTCAGCAGCTAAAGGAAAACAAGGAAGAGATGGAAAAGCTTGCTGAAACACTACGAAAGCAGCAAGAGCTCTATGAGAGAAGGGAAACCTATGCAAGTGTAGCGGGCGCCTCGCCGAGGAAAACTCCCGGAGAGACGCTCGCTATGCATTCCATTGTCATCACGTCTAAGAACGAAAAGGAGACAGGAGACCAGGTCTTCGAAAAAATAAGAAAAGTAATAAATGCGAGAGAAGAAGGAGTAAGGGTGGATAAGGTACGAAAGGCGAGGGACAGGAAGATCATAGTCGGGTGTCGGAATCAGGAAGAGATTAAGAAAGTTAGAGACAAGATCAGGGACACGGACAGCCAGTTGAACGTAGAGGAGGTCAAAAATAAGGACCCTCTCATCATCATTTACGGCGTCCTGAACAGCAACTCGGACGAGGACATCGTAAAAGCCATCCGCAATCAAAACAGGCACTTGTTGGGAGAAGTAAAGAACGAAGAAAAAATAGAGGTCCGTTTCCGGCGGAAAGCTAGAAACCACCTGACCTCGCATGTGGTGGCTAGAGTGTCGCCACGGATTTGGCAGTGCTTGACCGGCGCAGGGGCTGTACACGTCGACTTGCAGAGAGTCAGAGTCGCCGACCAGTCCCCCCTTATACAGTGCTCTCGCTGTTTAGGGTACGGACACGGGAAGCGATTCTGTCACGAAACGGTCGACGTGTGCAGCCACTGCGGGGGAGAGCACCACAAAACTGATTGCGCGGAATGGCTGGCTGAAGTCCCACCCGGCTGTGTAAACTGTCGGAAAGCGAAAATGGACAGGACGGACCACAACGCCTTTAGCAACGACTGCCCGGTGAGGCGCAAGTGGGACGCACTCGCGAGAACCACCGTGGCCTATTGCTAAGGGCGCCCTGTACAAATTCGCGCAAGCCAACCTCCAGAGGAAGCAGCTAGCCACCGAAGAAGCTCTCATAGAAGCAGCTAAACGAGGTTTCGCGGCTGCTCTCCTCCAAGAGCCATACGTGGGCAATGCCAGGCGAATGAGAGCGTACCGAGGGGTCCGGGTGTTCCAGAGCACTGGTGAAGGAGAAGGGACGTCGAAAACGGCAATAGCCATACTCGACTCTACAATAGACGTTATACCGTACCCGCAACTCACCACCAATAACATCACCGTGGTGGGGATCCAAACCAGTGCTTGGAGGATTACCCTGGTGTCGCTCTACTTCGAGAAGGATGAACCCATTGGCCCATATCTAGAGCACCTCGCAAAGATTGCGAGAGAGATTGGCCTATCGAGGTTGGTTTTAGGAGGAGACGTAAACGCCTGGAGTACCTGGTGGGGCAGCCCGACGACGAACCACAGAGGCGAAGAACTCAGATGCACCCTCGATGAGCTGGATCTCCAAATCATGAACTCTGGACAGGTACCAACGTTTGACACCATTAGAGGGGGCAAACGCTACACCAGTTTCGTCGACGTAACGGCCTGCTCGACGGACCTCCTGGGACTGGTGGAAGGCTGGAGAGTAGAGGAGAACTTCACGAGCTCGGACCACAACGGCATCACATTCAACATACAACTACACAAGTCAATAGGTACACACATCATCAGGACAACTCGGCTCTACAACACTAAAAAAGCAAATTGGGCCCAGTTTCGTAAGAAACTGGACCAATTTAATCAGGATAAACAAATAACACACACAACAATAAACCAAATACACACTGTAGAGCAATTAGAGACAACAATACACACATACACAGAAGCCATAACACACGCATGCACAGACACCATACCCAAAAAGAAAAACAAACAAACACTTACCTTGCCGTGGTGGTCCGAAGAACTCGCCAAACTGAAGAAGGAAGTCACCACCAGGAAGAGGAGAATCCGTTGCGCCGCGCCCGACCGGAAGCAGATGGTGTACGACGAGTACCTGAAAAAGAAAAATGATTATGAGTTAGAAGTTAAGAAAGCTAAGGTTAAGAGTTGGAAAGAGTTCTGTGGGAAGCAGGATCGGGAAGGGGTCTGGGACGGGATTTACAGGGTTATAGGCAGGACGCAGAATAGGGAGGAGGACTTGCCATTGGAGGTTGGAGGCATAGTGTTGAACGCGAAAGAATCCGCCAAAGTTCTCGCGCAAACCTTTTATCCAAAGGACTCTGAGGAAAGCGACAACACCGACCACCGCAGGATCAGAGCTCAAGCAGAGAAAGTGAATGATAAGAAACATGGTGAAAAATGCGACCCACCATTCACGCTGGCAGAACTGATGTCTGCGGTTAATGCCTTCAACCCCAAAAAAGCCCCCGGAGCTGACGGCTTCACGGCCGACATATGCCAAATGACCGTAAAGAACGACCCAACCCTGTTCCTGGGGATACTGAACAAATGCCTGGAACTCGGTCACTTCCCTGAGCCCTGGAAGGAGGCTACTGTTGTGGTGTTAAGGAAGCCGGGAAAAGCGACGTACACAACTCCGAAGTCGTATCGGCCCATAGGACTTCTACCAGTACTGGGCAAAATTTATGAGAAGCTGATCGTCACCCGACTCAAGTTCCACCTTCTCCCGGGTATGAGCTCTCGCCAGTTCGGATTCATGCCCCAGAGAAGTACCGAGGACTCCCTCTATGTTCTGATGCAACACATACGTGAGAAGACAAAACAAAAGAAGATCGTCACGGTGGTTTCGTTGGACATAGAGGGGGCCTTCGATAGCGCGTGGTGGCCTGCAATCCGAGTCCGACTGGCAGAGGAAGACTGCCCAGTGAACTTGAGGAGGGTACTTGACAGCTACATGAGTTGCCGCAGGGTCCGGGTACGATACGCGGGGGAGGAAGTCGTTCGTCAGACCGAAAAAGGATGCGTTCAGGGATCCATCGGGGGCCCGATCTTGTGGAACCTGATACTGGATCCACTCTTAAAGCTCCTGGAGCGTAGGGGAGTCTACGTGCAGGCGTTTGCGGATGACGTCGTCCTTGTTTTCGACGGAGAGACAGCACTGGAGATTCAGGAACATGCCAACACCACGCTGGAAGATGTAAGGAGCTGGGGTGTCATAAACAAGTTGAACTTCGCGCCGCACAAAACCATGGCAATGGTGATCACACGCAAGTTGAAATATGACACCCCCCACCTTAGGATGGGAGGCGTGGATGTTGGCATGGTCAATGAGATCAAACTGTTGGGTCTCACCGTCGATCACAAGTTGACCTTTAACGCTCATGCCGCAAACGTCTGCAGGAGGGCTCTCAACTTCTACAAACAGCTCTCGAGGGCTGCTAGAGTGAGTTGGGGTCTCGACCCTGAGATAATCAGGGCCATCTACGTGGCCGTCATAGAGCCCACGATCATGTACGCGGCGAGCGCGTGGGCAACCGCGACGCTCAAAATTGGGGTCCAACACCAACTGAATGCGGTGCAAAGGGGATTCGTGCAAAAGATCACAAAGTCACACCGCACGGTTTCTCTTCACTCGGGGCTATTACTCGCCGGGCTGCTTCCCTTGGACATTAGAGTCCGGGAAGCAGCCTCGCTTTATGAGGTGAAGAAAGGTTATTCCCGGCGAGTGATAGGTGACCGGGAGGTGGAGAAACCCGTGCCATACACACACAAACTACACCCTGCGCACCAAACGCAATTACACTTCTCCTGCCTGACAGACGGAGCAACAATCGAGCGACATAACAGTAACGAGCTCAACATTTATACTGACGGGAGCAAGATTGAAGGGAAAGTCGGTGCAGCGCTCTCCATCTGGAGGGGTGCTGCAGAGACGAGTACCCGAAAGCTCAAGCTCCCGGATTGTTGCTCCGTCTATCAGGCGGAACTGCTGGCTTTGGCAGAGGCGACCGGAAGGGCGACCTTGGACACGGGGGCGGTATGCAATGTATACTGCGACTCTAGATCCGCCCTGGAGACGGTTACAAATAACGAATCCCTCCACCCCTTAGCGATGAGAGCGAGAGCCAATATCCAACTGGCAACAAACCATAATAAAACGGTAAACCTTTTTTGGATAAAGGCTCACGCGGGGATGGAGGGCAACGAAAGGGCGGATCAGCTTGCAAAGAGCGCAGCGCTGCACAGCAAAAAGAAACCGGACTACGATAGCTGTCCGGTCTCATTCGTCAAGCGACAAATCCGAATGGACTCGCTGGACGAATGGGACCGGCGCTATCGGGAGGGTGAAACCGCTTCCGTGACCAAGATCTTCTTTCCGGAAGCCAAAACTGCATACAACATTGTGAGACACCTAAGGCCGGTGGGAATAGTAACGCAAATAATGACGGGTCATGGTGGGTTCTCCCAGTATTTACACAGGTTTAAACTGAAGGAGAGCCCATCATGTATATGTGAACCCGACAGAGATGAGACCCCAATCCATCTCCTAACAGAATGTCCAGTTTATGAAACTGAAAGATTTAATGTCGAGCAGGAGCTCGACATAGAAATAAGTAGAGATAATATTTGTATAATTTTAAGAGATAAGAAAATAAGAAATAGATTCATAGATTATAGTATAAAAGTATGTAATAAGGTAATTAAGAAAAATAGTAAATAAAATAGGCTAAGATATTATATTGTATAATATAGTTATTTTTAGTCTAGCTTAGGAACAATTGTATAAATTTAGAATAGGAAAATAAAAGAACCCTGTACACAACTTCCCCTGACCCTTACTAGTTAGGGAACATAGCTCGCGGGCCGGGCCGACGAATGCGCCCGGACAGGAAAAAAAAAAAAAAAAAAAAAAAAAAAAAAAAAAAAAAAAAAAAAAAAACCTAACCTAACCTAACCTAACCTAACCTAACCTAACCTAACCTAACCTAACCTAACCTAACCTAACCTAACCTAACCTAACCTAACCTAACCTAACCTAACCTAACCTAACCTAACCTAACCTAACCTAACCTAACCTAACCTAACCTAACCTAACCTGGATTTCAAAGTCTCTTAAATATTGACCAATTGTTGAGTGTGACACGTCGCTGTAACCGGCTCGACGTCTCCTCGACGATCCTGCAACAGAAAAGCACACGTTTAGTACAAATTTTTGGAAATAACTTCAATTTTCATCGAAATTTTTGAAAACTTTGAAAAATCCTAGCGTCTTCAACCCTGGGTCCCGTTAACTTAGGGAGGTGAGGTTTTTTGGGGGAAATATTTTTATTATTTTTTAAAATTTTTTGTTTTTGTGCTGTTTGTTTTGCTTGGAGGATCCGTCGGTTATTTTTATAACTTTTACAAATTGACACATTTTATTTTGACAACCGACGCCCTCCAAGCAAACATGATTAGGACTCCGGCGAAGGCCGAAGCTCAGGATCCCACCCGCGGGGTTGCGATGGTCACCAGGAACTCTGGGCCCCCACCACTAAATGTCCGGAAGAGCTCCGGCGATTCTGGATCGCCGGACCCAAAAGGAGGCCTCAAGGCGGTGCCCTCAAGGCCAAAAGCGGGAGGTGTGCGCACGGTCTTAGCAGCCGAGGCAAGCCCGCCGAGGCCTCCTGAACGTCCCATCTCCGACATGGTGGCGGAGGCCCGGTCCTGCGTGACCAGCGCAAAGGTCCACCTCTCCAACTCCGGGAACATAAAGAGAGAAATAAAAACTGGCGTGACCAAGGCTCTTGATCGGCTCTTCCAGATCGTTAAGGAGGCTGACAAGGCTGACACGGTCAAGAGCCTTGATCCCGTCATAGAATTAGCACTGCAGACTGGTGCGAAGGAGTTGAGAGACGGCCAAGAGGCTTCTACAGTGTCTTTTGCAATTTTCTCCATGCAAAAGACACTGAAGAAACACATGGACCTAATCATCGACAATACCGCGCGGGTGGCGTCGCTAAACGAGGCCCTTCTGGAACGTAACCTTGCTGCGGGAGGAAACAATGACATACAGACGGAGAGCATCGGGAAGCTCTTGGGTGAGGTGCAGGGTCTGCGCCAGACGACTGAGGCAACGGAGAGGAAGGTTTCCTCGCTGCAGGAGACCATCCCCTCTTATGCCGAAGTGCTGGCCAGACCTACTGCAGCAATGCCACCTGTCGAGCTCTGCCCGAGGCACTCTGTCATTGTGTCCTCCGGCAGCGAGAAGGATACTAGTGACGATGTACTCGGGAAGGTCCGAGAAACACTCGAAGCCAAGACCACCGGGCTTCAAGTCACTAGGGTCCAAAAAGTTAAGAACCAGAAGGTGGTCCTGAGCTGCGCCAGCAAGGCGGAATTAAAAAGGGTGACGGACAAGATAGCGTCCAACAACAAAGGGCTCAACGTCGAGGAGGCAAAAAATAAGGACCCTTTGGTCATTATTAAAAACCTCCTCACGTTTAATAAGGACGCCGAAATTCTGTCGTCTCTTAGGTCTCAAAACAAGAGCCTACTGGGAGACCTAAGCGACGACGAATTCAGAGCCACCGTCAGGTACCGCCGGAGAGCACGCAACCCGCACGAAAATCATGTCGTGCTGCAGGTGTCGCCAAAGTTGTGGCAGAAGTTGACTGCGGCCAAGAGGGTACACATCGACCTGCAGTATGCGGCAGTGCAGGACCAGTCTCCGCTCGTCCAATGCACACGATGCCTGGGGTATGGGCACGGGCGCAGGCTCTGCACAGAGTCAGTCGACCTGTGCAGCTACTGCGCCGGCCCACATCTCCGGGCAAACTGTCCAGTATACGCGGCGGGCGAGACTGCAACATGCCGCAACTGCAGGTCGGCGAAGTACCCCAATATCAGCCACAACGCTTTCGACGGAGAGTGCCCAGTACGTAAGCGATGGGACGCCATTGCCAGATCTAGCGTGGCGTACTGCTGACGTACCGGGCACTCTAGTCAACACCGTCGAAATAACGACGCCTGCGCACACTAGTGAGCTCGTGCGGGTTTTAGGAATGACGAAGGTGAAGATTTTGCGTGCTGAGCTACCCCCGCACGCACTCTATCCTGAGTGCGGGTGTGACTCAGCATGTAAAAGCAGGAAAAAAATGGCTGATGCAACCACTCGATTGCTACCAAAGTGCCCACAACACAACGCGTGCGGATGCGACCTGAAACCTTCAGCAAGCATTACGCCGACCGGACTCCTATTCTGTGTAATGATGGACGGGCAAGGTTTCAGGCCGAACCAGCATGCTGCCGGCACTGAGGTAGCACAAGTTGACGGGCAAGACATAGGGCAGAATGACACTGAGTGTCACGCTGCTCTATTCAAGGTGATGAAAGATGGGGGAGGTGCGTGCAACACCT